>JAYJMB010024850.1:2189-85616 GCA_036873735.1 Pouteria campechiana
AGCGTATGCTCAAATTTAAAGTCAAAGTATTGTAAAAGAATGAAATAAATCATGCAACACGGAATATAGGAATTTTCATAGTGGTTCGGCCCAAAACACGGCACCTACTCCATTATTTGAGTCAGCATCTCTTGCTACACTCTTGTTCCACTAAACACCAGTTCATTTTACAAGCTCACTAACAAACTTTACAGTAGTTAGATTTCAAACTCACCAACAAACTTTTACAAGTCATCTAGCAAGTAAGACTTGCTGTAATCAATAATACAATTAACAAGCCCCTTGCTTGTTGTCCCACTAACAGAAAGAGTTTTGTACAGAGAAATACCTCTTACTTAGGTAGAAATGTATAAGAATTTAAAGCAATAATAAGAAAATATTTTACATTAATGATCGATTGATTCAGATATTAAAGAGTTATTGCAAAGAATGAGCTTTGAATGTAGATTGACGATTTGCACAGAGGAGTTGAATGCTTTTTGGAAGAAAGCCTCTTTGGAGAGTGAATGCTTTATAAGTTCTTTCAAATAAAATCTCTAACTCTTGGAACACCCTATCTTTATTCCTTTTAAGCTTGGATTCAAAATCTGCTCATTGGAGAAGACGATATTCATTAAATGCGAGCAAATCATTAAGATTTTTCAACCATTGAGATATTTTTACGGCTTCATTTCATTTGGAATGAGCACATTTGGAAAGAAAGAAAATGCTTTATTGAAAATTTGTGCTATTAGAGTCATTCACAATTTTGAACTGCATGAAATAATAATTTTGGACAATGTCAAGATGATACAGCTTGTGACCTTTGCATCTGAGACAAACTGACTTTGTCTGTAATGCTTCGTACATTTGAGATAAGTTCTTTGGGTTATATGAAACGACTTTGGATAGTGTGAAATTGCTCAGCTTTGCTTCGTCCGAAATAACAATTTCATAATGAGTTTAGTTCATCCGAAATAGCATTGAGTTTCTGGTGTCTTGGCTTTATACTTCTGCTTTGTTCAAACTTGGTTTTTTTGTCTGAACATATCTTCACAATGTTGGAACTTAGTTTCGCAATGTCTGAACCTTTGTTTTAGAACTTAGCTTCACTTCATCTGAATTAAGATTTTTTCTCTTCTGAAGTATTTTTTGAAGTTGTGTTTTTGTCCAAACTTGGGCATTTGTCTGATTTACTTCAGCAGCATTTGATAATGTGTTCGAAGTCAATTTAAAGCACATGTATGATGCTAGAATGTCCATAACTATGGATTTTTTCTTAGATGCTTTGATCATATATCTTTGAGCATTTATGTTTTCTTTTTTGTTATCTGGTGGATCTTGTCTCTGATATTATCTTTTATGCATTGTCCAATTAATTGAAGTTATTTTTTTGATTATATTGCTTATTATTGTACATTTAAAAAAATAACAGTCAGTAGCTTAATCATTTACTTATATGCTTTTGATCATCATTAAAACTTAGCTGGTTAATTATATCATCATTAAAATAAAGTAAAGGAGATTTGGTTCAACATACAATTCATATGGGACCCTAGAATGATATAAAGCGAGACTCCTTGGAATGATATAAAGCTAGTGGCTAAAGGTTTTACACGAAGCTATGGCGTTGGTTATTTGGAGACATTTGCACCAGTGGAAAAATTAAGCACAGTTCAGGTATTGTTATTACTTGCAGTGACCCTTGATTGGCCCTTGTAATAGTTAGATGTCAAGAGCACCTTCCTAACTGGACATCTAGAGGATGAAGTTTATATGGATCCCTCTCTCGGTTTTGAACAAAAATTTGGAACCGGAGTGTGCAGACTAAGGAAATCATTAAATGGTCTCAAACCATTGATGAGAGCTTAGTTTGAGAAGTTTGCTTGATTTGAGAAGTTCACTTAGTTTGTAAGAAAACAAAGGTACACCCAAGCTCAAAACAATCACACTATGTTCATTAGGTATTCGAGAGAAGGGAAAGTAACAATTTTGATAGTTTATGTGGACAAAATTATTCTCACAGGTGATGATTGTTGGTCCTGAAGATTAGGCTAAAACCCAAAATGAGAGGGGTGAATTGGGTACTTAAAAATTATTTCTCAATAAAAATTATTGCTCAACTCCTTTAGGATTAATTGTCCCTCTAGCAATCAATCACTTAATCAATGAATGCTCAAATAAATATTACATAATGATTTTTATAGTGGTTCAAGTAAATACTCTACTCCACTCTTCCAAGAACACTTTTTTCTTAATATCTTGGGTTCTACTATTCCCAATAGCAGAATTACAACAGTGCTCCCAGCACTCTTCTAGATTTTAGCTCTAGGAGGCGTATTCACAGTACTCCTAGCACTCTTCTAGATTTCAGCTCTACAGGGTGTGAATAGATAACTCTTGTCTGCACTCAGACAGTTATAGCTCTTTTCGAGTTTAGTATTAACCACTAGCTCAAGGAATTTACAAAAAATGGATATCAGAAGTTGAAGCACAGGTATTTCTCAGTAAGCCCAAGGGAAGGTTTCTAAAAATTAAACATAAGTAAATGATCTTCCCAAAAGGTGGTTATGAGCCTTCAAAGAAACTTGAGGAAGGTTGGAATGCAAGGATCTTGACTTGAAGAATAACAGGTGGTTTGGCTCAAATCAGTAAATGCTCCTAAGAGAATTTTTAAATGATTTTCTTAATACTTCACTACTTCCTCCTACTCCAATGATGCTTCATTTATAGCTACTTTGAATTTCAGTCGTTGGTGGTAGATGAGCTCCATTAATGACAGAAGACCATTTTGATTAGCGTATTTTGAATTCTCTAACTTTTGCTTAATCCTTGTCTGTTAAAATATATGCAATGCCAACCTTGGAGAAGATGATTTCTAGTTTCTTAATAAGCTTTAGTTAAGGTATTGCTACAATGATTGATTTTTTCATCAATATGGAAAGGGCATTATTAATACTGAGCAAAGACCAATGATTCAGCCTGACTAGTGCTCATCTTTTACTTATGACAGACAAAGTATCTATCCAGTTGTTCATAAGACAAAGTTCTTTCAACTTCTGGTTTGTCTTTCGTAAGTAGCAAACGAATCATCCTTTCTAGTGCTTTGTCTTGTGGTTTGTCTGTTTTATTATAGAAGCATGGATGACTAATTTCTTTAGCACTTCGTCTATTGAGTTGTCTATTATAAGTAACAAATGGAATTTTGGAGTGCAGACAAATTTCCTTTATTACTTCGTCTAATGGGTTGTCTGTTAAAAATGATAGACTAAACATTGAGGTGCAAATGAATTCTCTTCTCGGCTTTGTTTGTTGAGTTGTCTATTATAATAGATGAGCTTAGTTGAATAGACAAATATCATTGCTCTACTAAATAAATTTTTCGCTCTGCCATACGACCTTCACTTCTTTGCTTTGTCTATTGACAATAGACGGTCATTGGTTCACGAAGCCTTTGCTTTGTCATACTGCCTTTCACTGCTCCACTGAAAGATCTTCACTTCTTCGCTTGGTCTATTATCAACAGATGACCATCGACTTAACTGTGGCTTGCATATGATAAACGAAGTCTGTAGTGTGCAGACTGCTTTGCATCTGTCAGATATAATATTCTACTTTGACAGATAAATGGAAACAGTTGAATCTTTTTCATTCGTGCTTTGTCTATAATAGTAGTTTGTCTTTTACTTCTTTACTTGCCCAAGCCTTGACTCCTTGGAATATGTTTTCTGTGCTCATTTTTTGTGAAACTTGCAAATTGATTCTGCATACTAAAATCTTGGTAATAACCATTAATACATAATATTTAATCAAGTTTTGTTTATCATCGAAACCATGCATTTATACTAACAATGACCAGAGAAAAATGAATGGGTTGAAAGCTATTCTAGGTGCAAAATTTTGAGATTAAAGATTTAGGATCTCTTAAATATTTCCTTAGAATGGAAGTTGCTCGGTCCAAGAAAGGAATAGTGGTCTCACAACAAAAGTATATTTTAGACCTTCTTAGGGAGATAGGGATGAGTGGATGCAAGCCTGCTAACACACCAATTAACCAAATAAGAAACTTGGGGATAGCAAGCAAGGAGATCTCGTTGACACACTATAATACCAAAGACTAGTATAAAGTTGTAGAAGGAAATTATTTTTTTTCTTATTTAATGATACTTTAGAAATACATCTATAGTGAATTTATAGGACATTTAGTATCCTATAGCCTTAACTAACAAACAAACAAATAGGAAGATAACATCCTAACTAACCCAAGCAATAATTCATATATTATTGAATAGAAAATATCTTAACTAACTTCCTAATTATTGTCGACACTCCATCCCCCCAAGTTGGTGCATAGATGTCAATCATACCCAACTTGCTAACTAGAAGCTTAAAGTTTGGTTTGAGGAGTCTCTTTGTAAGGATGTCAACAGTTTATTGTGATGTGGGAACAAATGGCATGCAAATGACCCTAGCTTCAAGCTTCTCCTTGATGAAATTCCTATCAATTCGACAATCTCTACATGCTTGGTTCGGTTGTACTACAAGGGATTGTGAGCTATGCTGATCGTCGCTTTATTATCATAGTATAGCTTCATTAATTTCTCTACTGGTTTCTTCAACTCCTCAAATATTCGTTGTAACCACAAAAGTTCGCAGACTCCATTACCCATTGCTTAGTATTTGGCCTCAGCACTACTCCTTGGAACTAAATTTTTCTTTTTTAGTTCTTCAAGTGACACGATTTCCCCAAACATAGGTACAATTGCTTGAAGTTGACTTCTTATTTGTCACTAAGCCTGCCTAGTCTGTATTTGTATAGGTTCCAATTGCTTGTAATCTATTCTTCTTGAAAAATAAACCCTTTCTTGGAGAAATTTTTAAATACTTCAGAATCCAATAAGCAACTTTAAGATTCTCTCTTTGTTGAGAGTTCATAAATTGACTTAACAAACTAATGACAAATGCAATGTCAGGCCTTTTATGCGATAGGTAAATCAATTTTGCTACTAGTCTTTGGTATTGTGTTGTGTCAACAAAAAATCTCACAAATCTGATTGTGGATTTACTTGAGATACCAAATCTTCCCCTTTTTTATTCTCCCCTTGAAGATGAGAAGGGAAAAATATTTTATTTTCAAAAATGACACATCCATGGTAATAAACAATTTTTTTTTGAAATTGGGTCAAAACACTTGTATTCCTTCTGATTAGGTACATATCCCCCAAATACACACTACCTAGCCCTAGGAACTAACTTCCTCACCCTTTATCATGATTGCGAGTGGACATAATGCAACCAAATATTTTTAAGGGTAAGTAAGATATTAACCTAGATATAAGATAAGTGGTTTAAAAAATTTTCAATGGTGGTTTAAAACCCAAGATTTTTGAAGGCATCCAATTAATTAAATAGGCAGCCGTGAGAATTCCTTCAACCCAAAGATATTTTGGAACATTATTTGTAAAAAGTAATTCCCTAGCAACTTCCAACAAGTGTTTATTTTTCCTTTCGGTTGTACAATTTTGTTGCGGTTTATTGTTACATGAACTTCGATGTATAATCTATTAGAACTTGACCTGCTATGATATGTAGGTTGTATAACAAAGGTAGAATTCAAGTGAAATAAGGAAAACAAATAAGATGCGCAAATGCGAAAAATAAGAATGCAGTGGAATCACATAAGCAAATATCATTAAAAATACAAGAAATTATAGTGGTTTGGGCCCCCTTAGCACTTACTCCACTCTCCAAAGTTTTCTCAACCTTAGATTCCACTAAAACTTGTGAAATCACACCTTAGTTTTCATGAGCTAACCAAGAACTCTACAATAATGGTTTTCCACTGAGCTCACCACCAACTCATACATGGTTGGTTTTTCCTTGAGCTCACAACAACTCATATAACTAGTTTACATAGCTAACTAGCAACTCCCCTTGGTTTTTAGAGCTAACCAGAAACTCAATACAACAAATACAAAGTGTACATGAAAATACCACTAATTAGGCCTAAGTGTACACATTGTTAAAGCTCAATAATAAATGATAAAATAATAATAACCTTACTGTGAATTCAAACTCTCTTGAAGTGGTAACAATATGGCCTTAAATCTCCTTGATCTTGGTAGCACTTTGGAGTGATTATACTTGAGAAACTTGAATGAATTACTTATTGTTGATTCGTGATTAGCACTTGGAACCCTCAAGCATCTTGTTTCTCTTTAATGGATCTTCTTTTTATATCTTTCAGAGACGTTAGGGACCATTTGGAAGAAGACTATTACGAGATATAGCTGTTGCAATGCTATGGATTTTCGATTGTTGGAGTGGTTAGCGCTACTGCAAGCGGATGGCCCCCAAGCGATCTGTGACTTTCTAGTGAGAACGCATCTCCATGGAGCTTCGCAAGTGGCTAACATACCAGCTGTGACCTTCAAAACCTTTGAAATCTACTCTGAAGTACCTCTGAAGTTCGAAAACTATCTTTTCTTTTATAAAATCTTAGCAAAAATATCATAGCTTAATTTAAGTCATTAACAAGTTTTATTAATCATCAAAAAAATCCCTTATTTTGAGAAAAAATCCCCCAAAATCTTGTTAAAATATTTCTTGCCATTATCACTTCAATTTTTTTTTATTTTTTCATTAAATTGTGTTTGTATCATGGAGTGAAAATTTTTAAAAGAATTTTCCACTTCAGATTTTTCTTTGAGAAGATAAACCCAACTAACTCTCATGTGAAAATCAATAAAAGTAATAAAATATTTTTTTTATAAATTGATGAAATACATGATGGCCCCCAAACATCAGTGTATTGGGGAAAAATGTATAGATGGTCTATTAGAGCATGCAGGATAAGGAACACCGTGTTGTTTTTCTAGGGCACAAGTCTCACATTGAAAAAAGATGGATTTCTATTCTTGAACAAATTTGGAAACAAGTACTTTAAATAAAAATAAACTAGGGTGGCCTAATATATAACGTCATAACATTATTTCTTTATCACTAGAAACCAATACAGACTTGAGATAGGTACTTTGAATTGATTTACTTGAAATTGAACCATCTTAAAAAAAATAGAGACCACCGCACTCTCTAGCATTACCAATCCTCCTCTTCGAGTCCTGTTCCTAAAATTCACAATGAGATTGACTAAACTTAATAAGACAATTGTGATCATAAGTAGTTTTGCTTATGGATAAAAGATTACAAGAGAGATTAGGAACATGAAGGCACTATGGATTGTGAGAGAGGGTGAAATTTTAATTAATCCAGTCTAAATAATTGTCAAAGGAGAACCGTTTGCAATTTTGATTATCTTGTTCCCTACACATGCACTATAGGATGAGAAAAGGCTAGAATAACCTATCATATGTTAGTTGCTTTAGAATTGATAATCCAAGTAGAGACATAATTAGTTTTGACACTAGAAAGACTGGATAAAAAACTACTAGTTTGTGTGAATGTGTAGATTGGAAGAAGTTGTACAATTTCTCTAATTGTTCCTTCGTGAAATGGGCGGTGTTGAATTGACTTACAGCTTCTAAGAAGTTTTAGTTGCAGTTTGCAAAGCTCTCCCATCAAGATGCTTCTTGAGATTGGATGGTTTCCCATGAATCTTCTAGCACATTTCCTTTGTATGCCATGGTTTCTTGCAGTGATCACATCTTGACTTCTTCCTTCTCTCCCCTTCAGATTCAAAGTTTAGTGAAGCCAAACATAACTCTCCTTTTGCATTCTTCTTGTCTCACCTCAGAAAATACCTCTTAGATAGAAGGAAGATATATTGGCCCAATAATCCGTCCTTTAACTTTATCTAAATTTTGATTAATATTAGCAAGAAACATATAAAATCTGTCATTCTCTTCTCTTTCTTATGCCTAGCACAGTCATTAGGGATTTTCCAAACATCATCAAAGGATTGACTTACTTCTTGCCACAAAGTAACTATCTTATTATAATAGATGGTAACCTCATGATCACCTTGCTTGGATTGCAACAATTTTGTCTTCAGTTTGAATATTTGGGAGGGATTCTCCAAATCAAAGTAGGTCTCTAGTACAAAGTCTTAAACATCCTTGGCCGTTGCTATGAACATGTGTGGTTTGGCAATAAAGGGCTCCAATGAATTTAGAAGCCATGTCATGACTAAAGAATTCTTGGATCCCGAGGTTTTGAATGATGAGTCTCCTTCTACTGATTTCTTTATTTCATCAGTTAGATACTCTAGCTTTCCGCTGCCATTCACAGCCAGCTTCGTGGATTGTGACAACTCTAAGTGCCTATTTGGCCTGGTGTTTTGGGAGCTCCAAAGCATTTTTTAACCCCAAAATGCAAAAAGTATCTGTTTTGCTGGAAAAGAAAAAAACTTTTATGCGCATCAAAGTTTGTAAAAAGTCAATTTTTGTCTTTTACACCAAAGCTCTGATCCGTGGCTTTTACACCAAAGCTCCAATTCGGAGCTTTTAGAAAAAGCTCTCTATATAAAAGCGTTTAAATCTCACCGCCAGGCCAAACAGGCCTTAAGTAATTCCTTCCGTTCAATCGATGAACAGTAATCTATAGAGGAGGATATGCAGAGATGTTGACATTGCTAGTGACTCGAACTATCACTAACATAACCTCAGACTCCTCAGACTCCACTGATGCTCCTCTAGCTCTGGTCATCGTCATCTTCACTATAGGAGAAGGGTTTTAAAGAACCATGTTCTGATACCATAAAAGTTGCAAAAGAAAATAATAGTTTTTTCTTCTTATTGAATGATATTCCGGAAATATATCTGTAGTGAATTTATAGGACATTTAACATCTTATAATCTTAACCAACTAACTAACAAATAAGAAGATAACATCCTAACTAACCCAAGCAATAACTCAGATATTATTGAACAAAAAATTTCCTAACTAACTTCCTAATCATTCTCGACAGTATCTTGTTAGTCTGAAAAAGAACTATAAAAGGGGTATATTTCAAATTACCTTACTTTCAAATACACTTAAACATACCTTAAATATAATGAATTAACACAAGTTTCTCTCTGACTACGCTAATGGAAAATTTTGAGCAATTAAGCTACCATCAAATACCTAAGCTTTTGTTTTCTTTTATTAATCCCAAACTATTACAACTAGTAGTCTTTTCCCTACCTTAAAATCCAAAATGCTACGAAAAATTCTTACATCTATGTAGTCGAAAGCCATTATAGCATCTTGCTCAAGTAAAGAGCTACATTCACTACAATCTACAATCTTTCGAGAAAAAATGTCATAAAAGAAGCAAATTTTAGAAAATCAAGCAAATAAAAAAGTAACATAGTTCCAAAAAAATTCTCCCAAGAGGAAAAGCTTTCTTTTCATTTAAGAGCTAAATTGATAAAATGAAACAAACGGTAGCTTATAGATAGGTCTAGTCTATAGCATATAATAGCATATCCAAATAAATCTAAAAATGGTAACCCTATAAACCTTTAATCTTGGTGGTAATATTAAAGGCAAGAGGAAGCAATTAATGTCTAGTTCTATGTTACGTACTGGTCCTCATCTCCTAAAATAGCTTGGTTAAGGATTGATTTACTGTTAAGCATGGGCTCACGATGGAGACTGAACATTACTTTCAAGATAAGGCCTCACGATGGAGACTGAATATTACTTTCAAAATCTACCTAATGCTAACCTAATAGTAATTTCATTTGTGAGCACTGTTTGATTGACTTATTAACTATTTAACTAAAAAGAAAATACACATCCAATAAGGAAAATTAGATGAATTTGACACCAGAAATCTTCCTTGTGAGACCAGTAAGAACTCTTAGAAAGGAAGAATACAGCCTGAAAGATATCATAAGAAGATAAGAAAGTAGGCTCAATTGTAATTTGAATACAAAATAAGGCCTTGAAATTCCCATCCTTCCCCTTATGGATCTAGGAAGATTTTATAGCCCTTTGTTATAATGTTTCTCCGATGACCTCTACCATATTATACTTTATGGCCCATTACTCATGATCTATTGTCATGATCTATTGTGAAATAGTAATAGTTTTGCTATTCAAATGCTTCTAGCAGTCACACGAGTAACTATCGTGTAGCCAATGCTAAAAAGATCTTTGGAGATTAATTAGTCGCATGGACGATATTCACATCCCTTTATTAGCTGTAGAGTCTTTTTTGAAATATGTTAGATATGATATTAGAATTATTTTTAATAATTCTATATTTATTATTATTATTATTATTATTTATATTTCTAATTATTATTTCTTACTTTGTTATAAAAAAATAAAACTATTTTGGTAACTTTAATATGCAGCTCAACTATATTTTTCCAATACATCCTTTCTCAAATGCACCATATTCAAATGGATCCTTAAGGTGTGTTCACTTATCCCTTAGCTTGTTAGAGAGTCTTATCTTTAAAGATGAAAAGTGTATTTAGAGAGTCTTATCTTTAAAGATGAAAGTGTATTTAAAATATACTCCTTTTATAATCTTTTCAACAAATATTTTAAAAATTAGATCGGTGATTGAACCGGTCAGGCGTCCGGTTCACGGTCCAACCGGTTCTACTGGCCAACTCTTGAATCAGTCCTTTTTTTTTTGAAAAAAATAATATAATATATTTTTAAAAAATCTAAACTATAAATCTTAATTTAAATTTATAGATCCTTTGTATAGTAATATTTTATTTTAATTCATCATTTTATTTTACTAATAATTTTAAATAAAAAAACATTTTGTTATTGAACCGCGAACTAGGCCAAACTGGATCGGTCGACTGAACCGGTTCGACAGGCTACTTCGGTCCGATTTTGAAAACATTGTTTTCATTTTCATAAAAAAAAGTCTATTTTACTAACATTATCTTATATTTTACCAAATGATTAGTATATATTTTAAATGCATCCTATCTAAACAGACCATTACGAAATGTCTGCATGTCCTTTTGTCCTTGGTTAGTTAAATGTAGAAATATCAAAACTTTAATTTGATTTAATTTTAAAAGATGATTAAAACAGAATCCAAAGTATAATTTCATGATAGAGTATTTGAAAAGATGAAAACTACAACGCTTACGCTCTATCAGTATTCTTGAAAAGAATTCTAATTCAACAAGTAGCCATGGCGTTTTAGGAAGTCAGTGGTCTGCGTAACGTAGGAAGATAAGATTGGGGTTTTGCCCCTCAAAAAAGGGGCTTTCCAGCAAGCTATGACAGGAGGGACCCATTTCTGCCTACATGACAACCAAGCTAGTTCCCACTTTCCACGCACGCTGAACTTGCAGCCAGGACTCCAGGGAAGTATCAATTTTGCCGAATCGAACGCGCTGGTGTTTTTGTATGAATGCACAGCCGTCCAATAGGGTGTATAAGAGAAGTTGTTAGACACTTCTGACCAAACAGGGCATTCGTAAACACATTCTATATTTTAATTATTATTTTTATTTATTAATTATTTTTATACCTTTTATCTTCTTTAATTAATTTTTTATTACACTTCACACCCTAAGACATAACCTAACGCTGTAGCGTATATCAAGGTGTTGCATATATTAAGTGTATTAGAAAAAATAAATAAGATAATTGAAAAAATAAGGATAAATAATTAAAAGTAGAAAATATATAGGAATAAATGATTAAAATATATAAAAATATTAAAAAATAAAAATAATGATTGAAATATTGAGTGTATTAGCTAATATCTTGATTGACTAAAGAATGTAATAGAGAATGTGTAGTGATTACACACCCTAGTGCACGGCTCCATTAATCCAACACATCCTAAATCATCATATGCCTTTACTTTCCAAGGCCAAGGTTTACTACATCATCTCATTTTTCAGACCTTACTCGTGGAGGCAAATGCAAAGGTTTTGATGCAGTCCGTGGGAAGTGGATCCCACAGCGGGATTCAGAAGCGTCTCGATACACATGCTGCAGGCGCCGTCCACGGATTGAATGGAAAAAAACAGCAGCAACGTGCCATGCATGGAGGAAGGCCACGTGCTTCAGCTGATGTGGGCCACTCAAAAATTGAAAATGTACCACTCAAGATGCCACATTACCCGTAAAAGTCATAGATATCTAAATGGGAGTGATCGCTTAATTAGAACCGGTTTCACAAGATCTTAATGTGGAACCACTTCACGTGGCCCCATCAATTCATCCATTCCACTTATTACAACGTATTTAGTAAGAAATATAATAATAATTTTTAAAAATAAAAATTCGAATCAGTATCGATCTTCCTTGCATTAGTATAGTCCACTCTAAGAACAAATGTGGATGTTCTTATCAGTACATTAAATCAAATCTTTATATTTCATCTCAGAGCGGAATAGCTTAATCGGCTTTCATGCCATAAGTTAGTCCCACTACAATCCTAACACAAGCATCCCACCCACGTATGATTCCCAATCAGCTTTTGGTACTAGTATGGTTCGATCCAAATGGACGATTCTAGCTTTTGGGTGGAATGCCTATCTCACTAATTTGTTTATAAAGGAAAAGAGTTTACTATTCCGTCAAGACCTAATAAGCCACATGCATCATAAAACGGGGTCAAAAAAGGCTTTCATAGCTTCATATTCAAGTTAATCCTCCACGGGAAACTATTCTACATTTGCTTAAACAGGTTGGTGCATCAGCTAAGCCGTCCATCTAATTGTTTTTAATAGTAAAAATTAAAATTTCATTTGCTAAAAGGTAATCAAGAGGTCCAGAGCATGGAAATCAATGCATAGCAATTAAGGTTACATGACTGTTGTATGGGCGTAATTTTCACTCGTTTGGTTGCATATGTATTCCAGGTTGGCCCCATGCTCTGCATTTTCTGTGCAGGTTTCTGACCTTAGACAAAGGGCCTGAAATGGGAGTTATCCTTCGACGGAAATTGAAAGCTTCACAATGCAAATTACTCTGCCATTGTCCAGAGAAAACGGTAATTCCATGGTTGGAGCGGCAGTGCTTCGAAGTATAGTTTCGTTAATATCAGCAGGGAAGTGGGGTTTTCAGAGCTACATATACAACGCTAATTACATCCATAGTTTTCTTTTAATACCAATAATTAAATAGAAAATATTTTTGTGAAATCGGTGTTTCATTGAAAAATTTCTGTACAACCTTTCTGTCTGGGCTCATCACGATGTATTAATTATATCAAAGCCAACTATTTGACTTGTTTTCATATGCTTAACTATGATCTAAAGGTAATCTTCGTAAAAAAGAAAAACAATTCAATGTGGCCCATACTAAAATAATATAAAATAATGTGCCTGGATCTAAAGAGTTTTATTTGCTAGGTGCGCTTCAATTTCTAATCAAGAAATATTTTGGATTCGTAGTTAAATGTATAAAAGTAAAGTAAGATATAAGATAATTGATTTAGATCCAATCAAAATATTATGATGGGCCTAAATGGAGAGATTATATAGAAAATTTCAACCAAATTGGATTCATTGAAATATTTGCCTAATTAAATAATGCAAATTAAAATACTAATTAAATCGCAGTTGGTAAAATGTATATATATTCACTGAATAAAAGTGGATGGGTTGTCTCTTCTTTCTTAACTATTTAATGTATGAATTTATTTTACACTTATTTACAATTGCTCTAACATTAAATCTCATCTCCCTATACTCACTGTGGCAGCAGTAAATTCCTCTCCTATTTGTATTTTTCCTGCTTAGGATATGGGATTAGAAATTAATTAGTGGAGAAGGCCATTGTGCATGCTTACAAACTAAACCCACAACGCTAACAATAAAATCTGCACCCAAATTAGTTCCACATCCTAGGTAATCTGTGGCCTTTATCTACGGATTGTTATTAATGAATGATGATTTAAGGAACAGCGTGGTGGTTATAAAACTACAGTCGTGAATCTGGCTTTAAATCCTGCCACTCTCCTGATTCCAAGGATAAGGAACTGACACAGAGAATAGACGTTGACAGGATGTTGATTCCGGCACAAGTGAATGAGTGATGGGCGAGCATGATTCTGGTTGCACAGTTACCGGTGGAAAGGTGAGGCGTGGGCTACATTAAAATTTCTCCCAAACTGAACCATAATTGGACGGACCACCTGCCATCTAGCATGATTTTTGATAATTGAGAGTATGGCCAAAAGACAACGTACGTGCTTGTCATGTTATGCCTATGCACCGAAAATGATTGGGGGTTCAGATTAATGTTAAAGATTGGAACGAACCTTCAAATTGTTTTTGCATTTCCTTTCATTTAATTAATGATTTAAAGTGATCGCTTTGAAATTTTTGTATACAAATTAGCAGCAACTTAGGGTTATATAAAAGCAATTCTTCCTCCAACCCAAAATTCATCGGTGGTTTTTTTTCTCTTCCATCGATGTTGCCATTTCTTGATGATTAGACTGATTAATATACAAAATCTGCCCATGCTACTGGAGTCTCAAAATTTTCTTTACAGTCACCAGTATATTACATATGCAATACAGTAATACTAAATAATGAATACTAATTGAAAATTAATTAGTGTGCCTGACTAAAATATGGACTTATTACAGTGGAGGCTTGAGAGTTTACCCACGTAAGTTACAATGTTGTTTTACCTCGAAAGTAGTTCTTCTAGGTTTCATCACCATCTATCTCATTCCTAGCACCCATTCACATGGTTTAAAATACAGTAATGGGCTATAGTAAAGAAAAAGTGAGAAAGGGTATTTTAACAATTGAAATTATGTTATGATTACAGATCATTTATATCACATTGTTGCTTAATTTAAATAATTAAATATATATTTTGTAATTAGATAAATGAATAATATAATTTTTTAAAATTAAAAGAAGGTTATATTATGATTTTTAAAGTAAATATTTAAATTTATATTTTTTCTTTACCCTGGCCCAACTAATTGTCTGATCTTGGTGATTTTTAACATAAATGAAATATATTTTATTAAATCATCTGAATGGATGTGATGATTTAAATAAACATTGTAGCCCTTTTTGCACCTCAATTACAAAGTGATTTGTAACTTGCGTTATGTAAGTTCAGGTCTGATGTCAATGTTGGCCAAAAGACAACAGGCCACATGCCGTCCAGATTGAAGCTCCTTTATATTGATGTAGGAATGAATGTACTTTGAAACTTATTGGGTTTCTTGGGAATATACTATTTTTAGCTCATGGAACCTTTAAGAATGCTCTTTCTCTTCGATGAAACTTGCATTTATAATTTTTGAAGAGGTTTTTGACCGTTTAGAAGAAGATCACTGAAAAATAGCTATTAGATGCTTTTTTTGAAATTATGCACAATCCAATCATTGGAATAACAGACCTTTGTTACTTCCTCTATTGATTCCTTTGTTGGAGTAAGTCAACACAAAGAACTTTATGGTCTCCTCTGTTTCTTCTTTCTGTGGAATATAATTATTGCAAAGATCTCAACAAACCTTCGTCACTCCTTTTGTGAACATTGCTTGTTTCCTCTATTGATGTGACTCATAGCACTCACACAAGAAGAGAGTACTTCCTCAGTTGATACTACGTAGAGTACTTCCTCAGTTGATACTATGTTCTATAAACATAGTTTTAATAAACATGATAGATCTCTATGCCCCATCTTATCTCCTTTATAGGTTCATCTATAACTTCAAATCTTCGCAGAGCTTCATTATCTTAATCTCAAGTCATAAACACATTTTGTTGTTATAAAAACTATAATGTTAATCTCAATGGGCTATAGATGATCCTCTTCTTTTTCTTTCTTGCTTCCAAGAATTGCAAGACTTATAGATAAATAAAATTTCATCCAAATGCTTATATGGTGAGGATACAGTGTATTCAATGCTAATTAATTACCCAATTCTAATTAAGTTTTATCCTCATCTTTTGCGGCTTAGCAAATACCCACACGTAAAAGGTAATCAAATCCTAATACCCTAATGTCAATTAATCTGATGGAAATCCATCTGATATGCCAAGTGGAAATCGGTTGAGAACATATTAAAAATAGGTTGAGAAGTAATAGATGAGACATGCCTTCGTTCCCTTCTCTAATGGTAACCATGCGAGGCCTCCACTAATATACAACGGAACGTAAGAGATTGTAAGGATCTTCCAACTGCCTTCATACAGGTTGCGTGAAATCCAAGGGGGCAATTCAGTCATTTTCTAAAATATAATTTTATAAGGCCCGATGGTGTTTGGCTGTCATCTAAAGGGAGCACTGAGGGCTTATTTGATTTGATCTATTTTTTAAGCTTAGAGTTTATATTTATTTAATTAAAATAAGCTCAATTAAGAAATAAATTACATTTGATGGAGCTTATGAAAATGACTTCTAATTTTATTTTTGCAAATAAGCCACAAGCACATCTTCAGATTCTTTCTTGGTTATTAAAATCGTCAAATAATTCTCAAAATATCTCTCTCTATTAAATATTTCTAAAATTAAAATTTAACTATCTTAAATTTCAAATAAATATTTGATAAAATTATTGTTTATTTTAGTTTATTCAAATGTTGTAGTTAAGTTGTAATAAATAATACTTCATGTATTTAGCTTAAAACCTATTAGGGTAATTTTGTCTTTTAGTCATTATTTTGACAGCAGTTTTAAGCCAATTAATTCAATTATATGGATCAATCTCTACTTATAACATTTTAACTACTTATAAGCTTTAAGCCAATAAACTTCAGCAAAAACAAATAAGCCTTAAGATTTCTATCAAACTCTAAATGGGTGGGGTTTTTGATAAAATTTAAAACCTCAGTCGCAGTCCAAGGTTATGAAGAACCTCCTCACACTCGGGGGTACATGATCATTCTCCTTCCTAGCGTATACTTATTGAAAAATACTTCAATACAACTTATTCCATCACGATTTTTAGTGTAACTTCAATACAACATCATGATTTTTTAATTACATCTAAGCCAACCATTGTATTTAATATTGAAAATCATCTTGTTAAAAATTTTCATGAACTGATAAAAATGAAAACTTATAATGCCTAAGGAAAATATTAAATCCAATAAAATTTCTGATTTGAATAAGTAAATGTGGTTCATAATATGATTATCGGTTTGGATTTACTTAGAGGGTTCCACTTCTATGAAATCAACTCCATCCACATGCTTTTGCGGAACTTTTCATTTTGGCCCTACCTGATGATTAAATAAATTTCAATTTGATCATTGTATTAAACATCATTCGTTTAATTATGATATCAAGAATCATTTTGATCAAAGTCTTGTATAGGTTGCATTTAAAAAATATATATATAAAATCACATATAAAACGTGAAAGCAACTTAGATCCATTCACTCAAGATTATAATATTATAATAATTTATAGAATCATTTATCTATATAGAAAGAAAATTTTAGAAAGTAAAGATGTTTAGTTAAGATTTTTAAAATTCATATACCAATCAAACAATTTTAATAGATTGATATTCAGTCTTAAATGATATCAATTTTTTAAACTATATAAATCTTTGATTTATATGAACTTTGATTTTTAGCTAAACAAATTATTCTATATTGTATGGAATACATTAAGACGAGCCCAAACAAAGAGGTTCCATAAAAGTATTTTGGTGGAAAGTTTCATAGAAGCAGGACCCTTGTTTAAAATACCACAATGTATGGAAAAAAAATTACATACGAGATTCATTGTAAAAATAATTATTATATTCATTTTTTTATTTGTAAGAATACTTTCATGCGCCAAACTATAATTTGATCTGTCACATGTTATGTGACAAATCCATCGAAGCAAAGCCAATCTTTCAGAAACAGCAAGCATTAAACACCTACGCTTGATTGCATATGGGCCATCATGTCTCCCAAAACGACGGGCCAAATAGGCACTAAGTATGTATGGGCAGTAAGGATGATCATGCCACTTTGACTTTGTAAGTGTCTGCCTCGGGAGTTGCAGAGCTCACATGCTCCCACATGCTTCATTTTTGCACGGACTGAAAGCCATGATACTCACGCGTGGAAAGCGGCGTATGTGATAATCAATTCAAACAAGTCCACGGTGGGCCCGATTCAGATTCCTAGATCCCCATTTCTTTTTCTTTTTTCATATCAAACAAAGTTCGAAGAACAAACAAAATTGTCCACTAATCAGCATCTGCTGTCACACTCTAGGGCTTGATCCATCCAATCAAATCCAACTTCTATCAACTTCCAGGCCTATGATGAGGGCTCTCACCGTCACCACATTTGACTTCTCCTGCCCTTCGGTTCGTGAATGCCATTGTCGTTGGTTGAATCTACTAGTTTGCAATCGACAGCTCTCAATAAAGCGTGGGCCGCACTAGTTGGGTATACTGCCATTCACCCTCCATTACCATTTCTGTACACGGCCGCAGCTGATACAGGTCCACTCCACTCCCTAAAGTCTTCCTTGTTTGAAGAATTTCAACATATTTTCAACCTACTCTGGCATGAACACATAGTTACTTGACAGGTTAGACCTATTTGGTACGCCGACTATAACAACATTTGACACTAGATCACGCAGATTAAACATGAAATTAGAGCAACCGAAGCTTGCTTTAAAACTAGCAGAAAGGAAAAAGGCATTTCGGCAAAAGAAACAGCAGTTAACTGTCGTTTGAACTTTGAGCCTCCATGATGGAAATTATATATCCCCTGGTGCAGCTGCAAACACAATCCGTGCCTTCAAATGATAGAAAAATTTCTAGCAAATTGCAGGATGGAATGTAGGTTTAAATTTTTCACAGCTTGAAATTACATCATTAAAAATGGTTTCCGCAACAAGTGGAGATTAAAAGAAACACCACTGTAATTGTAAAAGACCCCTGACAAGCATCAAAATCATCTTCTAAATACATATTCAAGATATTTTCAATTAGTACAATGGTGGGAAATATACAATGATTAAGCAATAGAATACAGTGGCTAGCTAGGCAGTTCTTCCAACAGGCAAGGAATGCCAGGTTAGGTGGCAGTGATTGTTCCATTTTTCTCCATTTCACGTTGCCTTGCTCGCTCCATCTTCCGCTTTCGCCATTCTTCAAGAGCTGAAACTCAGAAGCATATAAATGAACCGAATATACATCTGCATTACTGCTTGACTGAGTATTAAGCCAAACCAAAACGACCCAAACAAGTAACTCAAGCTTGCTTCAAGCTTGGGCTCAGCACAGCCAGCATAGCTTCAGCTTGGTCAAGAATAATTCACCAAGGTTAAGGTTCATATCAGCTTGACTTTGGATCATGAGCTTTTAATTCAAGCTCAGCTGTGCAGAGCAAGGTTAGGACTTGAGTAAGTTGAGTAATTACATATTGTAATATGTTATATAATATAATTAATATGTAATGACACATGTTGATCACAAAATATATACTTTTAACTGAGCCGGGCTTTCTAAAAAGCCTGTCTCAAGGTCAAGCTCAGCTAAGCCAAGCCTACCCATGTTTGAGATTGACTTCTTCACTAAACACGCCTGAATCAATGTTATAAAAACCTGACCGATGATTGAACTAGTTATTTGTTAAGTCAGTTTTAAATTGGTTCAACTGTTGGTTCAAATAGAATTTAAACTGGTCAATGAAAATTTAAACATTGAGTTTATCCTCATTCCCAATGGTTAATATAATGATTTTTACACAAGAAATTGCTCAGATTCGACTTAAAATAATTACACAGTAAATACAGTATACAAACGCACAACCATGACACAAATTACTACAATTATATAAAAAATCACTTCCAATCTATTCATACTTTTTTTTCATTTGGTAATACAGAAAAGAGGCAACAAACAAGGAACATTAAAATGAGGAAAAAGTAAGAGAACAATGTGATGTAATATAAGATAGTGATTAGAAATAAAATGAATAAGGATAAAATAGGTAGACTTTTATATAAAAAGATGAGAAATAACTAAGGGTGCAACTTGCTTATGGTGCCTGCAAACCAAGCTAGAATCAACCTGATTTTACACAAGTTTTCTTTTAATTACCCATAGGGTAAGTTTGGGTGCCTGACCTGCATCCAAAATTTGGGTAGCTTTAGTTCTAAGTTCTAGGTAGCCGGAACCAACCTGACTTGAGTCATTTACATTATTTTAAAAAATATATATTTAAACTAATTTTTAATCTAAATCCTCATCTCTAGTTCTTTATCTATCAAGTATATTTGGGAAGTTTAACCAAGATCTTTATGTTGTATGCATTGTTTACAGTTTTAGCTAACATAAAACGTATATTTACTTTTATTCTTACAAGTTTTTTTCAAATTATTCACTTTCTAATATGCTACCACTAAACTTAAAATTAGCTAACTTTGAACCAAATGGACCTTAAAAGAAATAAGTGAGGGTCAACATTGATTGTTCGAACTGAACCAACCTAAAAATAGGTTAGGGTAGGGTGGGATTTTTAGAAATAGGGTAAAGATAGAGTTGACCTCTACCCGGTAATAACCAACTCAAGTTGTACCCCAAAAAATAATAATTAAAAATATAGGTAATTATGAATAAAAAGAAAAATGTCAAATTACATTAAAAGATGTGGAAAAAAGGGGTGAAGAACTTTTCCAAACCTTTTATCATGGAGGGTGGAACCCTCCTGATGTAGAATGGGTAGTAAGAAAATAAAAGAAAGAGAAAGGATCCTCTCAAGGAATAAGAAGGGAAGAATTTAGGTAGAATTAGGACAAGCAAAGTAATCAATATATTCAATCATCAAGTGTTGTTAAACCTTAATACAAGCTACCCTATTTATAGACTCAAGGAAAAATTCTAAAATATGCTTAAAATACACGTAACAAATAAAATGCTAAAAATACTCTCTAACCCAAACACAATATTTTAAAATATCTAATTAAATAAACAAACTTCAATTCTCCCTTGCTTGGAAGAACGCTTTACTGGAGAGTTAGTATGATGACACCGATCAAGCAAATTTGGATTCAACTCTTGAAGTTCTTTTTTGGATATCCATCTAGAATCAGTGTCAGGCTTATTCTTCTACTTAAAAAGATACCTATATAGTCTGTTTAGAGAAGTAATAAACTCATCTTAGAGGATACTTTCAACCTGATCTGTGAGTGTAAACTGTGTTCGGGGTAGAACTAGAACAAAATCAAAGCTGAAGATACCCTTAGTTTGGTATTCCTACAAGTAAAAGAGGAGGCTCGAAAGTGCCTTTGTAAGGAAGCAAATCCTCCACATTGATGGTTGAACTAATTCTTAAATCTGGAGGTAAGACGAGAACATATGCGTTTGATCCTAATTTTCGTAGAATACGAAAAGGACCATTAGCTCGAGCATGCAACTTTTTTAGAAGAATTTTTAAGAAATCTATCAAGTTGCATACGAATCATAATGTAATCACTTTGATTAAACTCATGATGCTTAGCAACAAACCTATAAGTTTTATTACTTAGTGCAATTTTCCTTCTTATAGTGGCATGAACATCATGAATATGCTGTGCAAATATATCAGCAGAAGTAGAAATACGAATATAGGGTGATAAGGGTACAAGATCAATGGGAGCACGAGGAGCAAAACCTTGGACAATCTCAAATAAGGACTTTCTTATGGATCTATTAACAGAATTATTATAAGCAAACTCTGCAATGGGCAAAACTAAATTCTAAGTATCTAAGTGCTCACTTACCAAACATCAAAGTAAATCTCCCAAACTTTGGTTAACAACCTTGGTTTGACCATCAGTTTGTACGTGAAAAGCAAAACAAAATTTCAATTTAGTACCAAAAAGTTTCCATAAAGTTTTCGCAATATAACTCACAAAATGAATGTCCCTATTAGATACAATAATAGATGGTAATCCATGTAGTCTGACAATCTCCTTGACAAATAATTTTGTCGCGTCCCTAAATTCATTCAAAAGATTTGCAACTTCCAATGATTAAACGACAGACTCATCTACACAGACATTAAACTTAGACTTTTCTACCAATATTAACATTAAACCAGACTTTCCACTCTATAACTTTCAAATTCTCTTTTAGCCACAATATGCAAAGGTTTTTTCTCTGAGGGTTCAATGGGAGAAATTTTCTTTTGAGATCTTTCTTTCACTGATGGTTTGGCTGGTTTTAAAAGAATAGATTTTCCATTATGTTTGAAAAAATATGTATTTAATTTTCTATAGTGTATGATATTCATATCAAATAACCAAGGATGACCAAGTAAAATATGAGTCGCATCCATTGGAAGAACATTATGCTATATCTGGTTCTTATAATTTACAATTTTAATTGGAACCAAACATCTTTCATGGATGGGTACCATAGTTTTATCTACCCATGCTACTTTTTATGGTTTAGGATGGGGATCAGATTAAATTTCATTCGAGTTACACCATCCTTTGAAAAAACATTCATGAAACTACCCCCATCGGTAACAACTTTGAAAAATGCAAGAAAAATGCTGGTACGCTTCCAATCATTCCTAGAATCAGGAGTAGATAGAATATATCTCATGACACCTAAATGCTCAACATCATATTGACTTTCATCATACTCTAGATCTAGAAACTCAAGTTCATCTAATGAATCAATAACACAATCTATTTCCCAGTCATCATAATCCTCAGTAATCTCGGTTTCTATTGTAAGAGCACGATTAGGACAAGGTGATGTACTGTAACCCATTCTATAACATTTAAAACATTCAACCTTTGACCCTCTAGGATGCTGGTGGTGCAGTCTTATGGGACTCTGATTATGCCCACTGGGAGAAGTTTGACTTACATTAGATTCTAGAAAATCTACCGTTGACTTATCAACAAAACGTTTTCCTAGATGTTTGAGTATAGACTGAGTTTGGGCTTCTAACTGCATTTAAAGCTGGGACAGGGACTTAGTGAAGTTGGCTTGTTTTAGGGATAGGTTCTCACATTTTTGAGCTAGAGAATCATATTTTTCATTGAGGAGGTCACAGGTTTGGGACAATTTCTTAGTTGTATGTGCAAGTTCTGGATTAATAACCATGACGGGTGCAACACAAGTGGCTCAGAATAAATGGATGATGCAATTCAAAAGCATAAAGATTATACCATTACAATATAAAATTCACACCAAAATAATTAACTTAATGATGCTAAATAAGTAACCAAAGTAAGCAGAATAAAAGAAGGAATTCTAAGAATAAAAGAAGGAATTCTAACTTGATCAATAGATAAGAGTTTAATTCAAATTCAAGTGGAATAAATGTACCTTTTAGGAAGCCTTAACAGCCTTTCTCAAATACCTGCATACCAAACTGCAATTTCTGAAATTTCTGAAGAATGGATTTTTCTGCAATTTCCAACAAAGGCAAGGGCTTTTCTAAAATTTATGAGATAGAGTAGCTATTTTGGAAATTGAGAAAGCAAGAACTGTCTTGCAAAATTTTCAGCAAGGGCTTGTTTTGCAAAAGTTCAGGAGGAAGGGGTTGAAATAAAATTTCAACAAGGGATTTAGTTTCAAACAGCAAAATCAAAGGGGTTTGTTTGAAAAAAAATCCAAAAAATCCCAAAATCCTCTCTCGCGGTCATCGTCTTCCATCTGCGCACGAGTGAACCAATAGTGGGTTTCGAAACCCACTGCAAATCGTTCAACGACAGTGACAGATGGTATTGGAAGGAAGAGGGGAGAGTTCCAACGGTGGAAAGAGTAGTCAGCGATGCTGGAGGAGATGTCCGATGATGCTGGAGTCGTCAGATGGCTACTATGACAGTAAAAAATTGATTTTCAACATTGCGATGGAATCGAAAATGAAGAAGGAGCCTTCCGGAAGAATCGAAACTGATAAAGATGATATTAGTGATGGCTTTCGAGGCCTAATGTGAAATTTCCAGCTATGCTATTTCCGACAATTTGAGTTGTCAAACTTGAAGGAGAAAGCCTTGGATTGTGTTGGATGGGTCGAATTTGTTGATTGGTGGTTAGATTTAGAAGCTGACACAACTATAGACGTTATATAGGGAAAGCGATGTCCCACAGACTGGTATGCCATGTGTCATGCCATGACAATATCCAGAAGAAGGCTGACCTATCGTAACAGATGGCTTCAAACTCGGTCTGCATGACAGCGAATTTTGAACCTTGCGGGTCGAATCTTCAGGCGCGGACGGTTGCATTTGGGCTCGGGCACATAATGTATATGCGTCATGATCTGAAACTTTTTGGGTAGCTTTTAGTAAAGGAAAACCGAATCGGACAAGGGTAAGTTTGAGTCGCTTTTTCTCGTGCTCATTTTCTAGCGATTCCTTTGCATGGTTGGGGAAGATGAGAAGAGGGAGATGGGTTTCCGTCACCTATTTAGTTGGGGAAGATAAGTAGTAGGTGTGACTGAGGGAGATGGGAAGCAGTCACTGTCGGTCTGTACATGCGTGTTTCCCTTTTCTTGGAGTTGGGAGTCAAAAGCCTCCCACTCCCTCCCTCACTCATAGCGCCCCATGGATGGCCTAGATAACGCCCACTCCATCGAATGGCTCTTACGACAGCTATACTGAAATATTTAATATAGCAGGTTACACTTGATCATTTCCCTATATATATACCCTTTCTCCGTCTCCCTCTCCCCCATTCACTACCATACCACCAAAATCATGGCAGGGGGGGGATGGAGGACTGGATGCAAGTTGATCAAGCTCCACACCTGTCCCACGAGGGGAAATAGATCTCAATGTCCCACCAAGGGAGGAGGCTATTACAGTAGGGGGACCCATTCGAGTAGCCGTCAACGTAACTACCTTTTTCAGTTTCAAAGACAGTAATAAGATAGCAAAGCAATTGAGGGCGAGGCGCCGTTGTTTTATTTGAGGAGGAGCCTTTCTATGCTCCAAATCTTCTTTGAATAGCCAAAAGAGAAATCCTCCAAGAAATGTCCCACTTGGACAGAAACAGAAGTCACTCGCTTCTGGCTTAAGGAAGGAGCTGGCATTCGTTAGGAACGATTATCAAGATTCCAAATATCAAAGTCGCACCTATTCATACTTGGCGAACCTATGCTCTTCTTTACTAACTTAACCACCTGAGCCAAAAAAATAAAAAGGACAATCCATTCTATTGTTATTCAAAAATTACTAAGTACGAATGCACATATCACTATGCTTTTGCATCCCATACCCCAAACTGTATGAGACTGCTCGCTTTGGTAATAGGGTGTTGCGAAACTAAATTAAGGTATGCTTCAGCCTCTTGATTCGAGAGGGACATTACGCAAGATGATGATGGGTCAACCGTGATTGGAGCTATTGGTGGAACTGCTACTTCCGCTTGGTGAATAGAATAAGCCCTCGAATTGTTCTTTACCTAAATGACTAATTCTTAGTCAACTTAGTTAGCTTCCTTTGCTTCCAGTGGTGGGACCGCCACTTATGCGGAAAATCAAAGGTGGCGGTAATGTCTCTCCAACTAGCTCTACCTTGGTAATAGGGTCAATAATCAGTCCGATGGTTCTTCAACTGGAACTGGAATTGGGTTGAAGGGCATCCTCAATGATTTCTGTGATCTAGTTGAAATTGGAATTGATTGTGAGTCCAGGCAGGCTTATTTGATTGAGCTGAAAGGAAAGTCAGCTAGTTCTTGTAGGCGTGAAAGTCAAGTTGAAGGCATAGGACTAAGGTGTTGAAGCCCATACAATTCAATTTCAAAAAAACTTAGGTCTTTTAGCCAAGGGGAGACCTTTTATACATTTTTGAGTTTCCACTGCTTTCCCTGAAATTTCTAATTTGACCTATTTACTTGCAATAGGCAAAGTGAAAGAATGAAAAGAATAGTTAACTTAAAGAATATGGTTTCTCCTTGGCTAGCGTAATCTCAGTGCCCTTCGATTGATTTTGGTTTTATTTTGATTCTTTATACTTCCGAACTAGTTTTTCCCAAGCTGGCTCTTTCATTTCATTTTTTAATGCATATGCGTAAACCAAGGATATTGTAGATAAAGCCCTTACCATTCACTCAACCCGATGAAATCACCTAGAGCATAATAGAGAAGGAATCGCAATTGAAGCGGGAGTTTCCGGCCAGAGGCAAGGTCATGTGCGCACATACGATATTATGCGCATAAGATCACTCCCCATATATATATATATATATAGTGAATTTGGTGTTACCCTCTCTCTCTCTCTTGTGGGTGATTCAGCAATTCAAGAAGTCTAAAACAATTTTTTACTAGAAACAGTTCCCAATCAGACTGGTCGAACCAGATGACCCAATCTGTTCTTATAACACTGGCATGAATTTTGGGCTTGAGCTTAGCCTATGAACTTATTTTTCAAGCTTAATCTTGAGATTTCATGTGCCAAGTCAGCTTGGGAATTGGCTTGGCTTGTTGATACAGCCCTACAAAGGGCATGTGGTCACTGAGAGGGGTTAAGATGGAACAGAAATGATGCAGCAATCCTTGATTATTTGTAATGAAGCTTAGAAAATGTTGATAATGATACAAATGCATCAGGAACACAAGAATTCCATTGATATGCAAAGAGACAAGAACACAGATGTTCGTGCACTTTATTTTCCCTCATCTTGAGAAGAAAATATCATTTAATTTTCAAGCTACCAAAACAATCTTCAGCAAGCCTACACCATACCTTCTTCTCTCTATGAAAAATTTTCAACGGTCTACAGCCACAACTTCATCTTTCTATCATTCCATTGTAAAATGGGTGATCAACAACAATATCATACAGGTTCTTTACATGATATGTCCGAAGTTCCTTTTCCTGCTTCCCTTTTTATCTTATCTCTCTATCCATCCTTCTTTCTTCTTCTTGTGGTTGTTTTGAAATTCTTATGCTACCATTAAAACATGAAATGCACACATGATAGACAATAGTGTTACTTGTTTTGTTATAAGCATGATATGAAATGCTGATGGAAGAATTTCCTAACTTCCAAATGCAACTGAATGGATTATTACTGTTAGCACAAAAAATTGACAAATGCAATTCCCACCCTTCTCCACTAATAAAAGTCCACATGACAAAAAATTGAAGATTTTGACTAATATAATTAGCATAGTGCCAGAATACTCAAATAGCATGAAGCAAAATAAAGATATGCACATGGAAATTATGTTACTTGACATAAGAAATATTAGAAAGGATATTTGAAAACTTGACCAATCAATCCATGACATTCTACCAGGTTCTCATAGTGCTTTTCAATTCTACCAGGCTCTCATAGCATTTTCTAAAGTAATTGACAATGTATAAGAGCAGTCATGACAATAGACGATTCATAAAGGAGCGTGAAATGATCACCTTTTTTGCTGTTAGCATCATTCATTGCACGAAAATCTTGCAGCCTCTTAGAAAGATCCTCTGCAGCAGTCTGTTTTGGAGTTTTTTGTAGCACTGACGTCCCTGGTTCTGCATTTAGTTCCTGCTGAATTTCCTTCACCTAAATAAATAGGTTTTAAGTTTAATATATATCTAAAACTAAGCCAAAATTTTGAAACTGTAAGAAGTAATAATGTTTCTCAGTTCTTTAGACAGAGGGCATATCGGAAGAAAGTTCTTAGAAACTCATTGCAACTTTTCTTAATACATACTCTCCTGATAAGTTCTCTGGGCTCCATCGCATGACGCAATGCTTCAGATTCCATGACGTACCTAATTTGTGCTGCATTAAAATTGTCTATGAGAAACATTAGGAACAACTATAAGCTGATCCTGGAATTCAAAAATTATCTTGGAAAAGAAAAAGGGTTATCTGTGACACCAGATGTATAATGAAAAGAAAAACACTCAAGGTCAAGTTGAAGAATAAATCCTAAATGTCAAAGAAATTCAGTTATCAAATGCACAAGGATGTTTATATTCCCCATTTACATAAGATAAGTCAGGAATCATGATATGATAGATATTATCAACTATTTTGTGCAAAACTCTAGATGCCCAAATAAATCTCAATTTAATAGTTTGGTGATTTGCTGGCATCATGGATATTGGCAAAAACCATTTTCCCACCCATAAACCTACACACTTCTCAGTTCTCACCCTTGCTGCACACAACCTTTTGCAAGACTGAGGGGTTCTAATAGAAATTGAAATCAAAACAAATACGCAAATCCTTCTTCATTAGTTAAATTATTATATTACAAACTCTTATATACTGGGCTACAGGCAGAAATTGCAAAACTGAATGATACAAAATTCTACTGCTAAGTATTAAAGTGCACCACCTTTTCTCAGTGTACTCCATGGATAACATCAGGTGAATATAGTGATATTAGTGGACTTGAAATAGGTCTCTGTTAAGCACGGAGTAACTATCATATTTCAATATGGAGTCACATCACTGACTGTTATGCAGCCATTAGCGGATGTATTCATAGCTTCAGCAGACATTTCTCTGATCTCTCTTTTTAACTGGTGGAAACTGCTATAAACACTGCCTTGATTGAGAATCTTATTTTGGTTTGATTAAGTGATTAACCCCCTACTGTGGTATATATGATATGATATGTACATATATTAAAGAAAAAAGTCCAAGTATTCCCTCTTACCCATGTCATTTCGAATCACAAGACAATAAATAAGGCACATCTCATTTTCAGCCCAATTTAGATATTATGTACTTGCACACAAGAAAATTCCATTTATCGGCCTATATGGTTGACACAATTCTCTACATGACATAGCCAACCTGATCGTTTCGTCGGATTTGTAAGGAATTAATTGGAATGTCTAGGACTTTAGCAGTCCATTCTCATTTTTGGATGTGTGAACTTAGCAATTGCGTTATTGGGAAAGAAAAGGCAAGACGCAAGGAAAAAATCTGAGATTGGGAATTACTTGGAATGTCTAGGACCGTATTAGTCCATTAATCTCTTTCTGGTCTCACTGACCCAACTAGACTACTGCAATGCGCATATCCAGAGATAAAAATCTCCTCTCCTCTGTAGATTCTTGCATGACCAACCCAGCATACAAAGCCTGAGAGGATTATATTGCTTGTTCTGCCCATTGCCACATCAAAAGTTAATTTATCCTCCACAACTAAAAATCCAAATTAGAGCATAAAATAGTGGTCAAAAGGGTTGTAGGGACAACAAGAGCAATACAATGAGTCGTAGCCACCGTGTGGTTTGTAACATACGATTTAAGAGAAATCACAGCCCTAAAAAGCATGTAGATGGAGAAAATAGTTGCAAGGGAGGGATGACCCAATGGGATGATGACAAGAGTGGTTTGTTGTAGACAATTGTATCTCATGTTCTACTCCTGTAAATGTAAGTCTTCTTTCCTTTTCTATCATCTATTTTGATTGCCTCCTTCAACCAATCTCATGTTATGATTACCAAATGCCTCTCAATTTCTAGATGATTTGCACAACTATCTTCGTAGTTCATTTCGGACAACCCAAGTGTCATTAGCTTCTTCCCCAGTCCCTCATGTGATTCATATGTTTCTCTAGGCTAGGACTAGAGTATTTTCTTGGGAGATGTAAGATTCTCTGAATGTTGGGAAGGAAATATCCTTTCCAACTAGTGAAAATGAATGTTTATAAAAGTAAGTATTGCTACATATGATGGAAAGAGGAACATTGTTATGCGGAACCATTCCTTTTAATCGAACGATGAGAACTTTAAGGCGAAAACAAATAAAAATCACTTTTATCTAAAACTAGCTAGCAAACTACATTGACATGCATTTAACATTGTTAAGTTCTAGTCATGTGCTCATTGATATCACTTCAGTATGAAACTAGCTATTTCATATGCATTTAACGTTGTTGATATCAATAAGCACATAAGTGTTGAGTCCAAACCATGGATTAATAGTTTGATTTTGATGATGAACAAACACTTGAGTAATATTTGAAGATACCATGTGTTTTGAGTATTTCTAGTAGAAATTTCAAAAATTACAACAATACTGTTGAAGAACAAGAAATTGCAAATTATCATATTAAGTTACTAAAGAAAAAGACAAAATTTTAAACCCACAAACACACAAACATTGCCAAGAAAATATTCCATGGAGCATCTCAAAGTTTCAAGGCTTTTTAACACAACGGAGGATACCATAGAGGAAGCTTTTCCACATGACAGAGGATTGCAAACCACTCTATGAAGGTTCTAAAGGCAGAAGGAACCCACAGGGAAAGTCAAAGAGGAAGCTACAACATCACAGAGGTTTGTCAAACTATCCTTTGGAAGCATTTAATGCATTTTAGGGATAATAGAGGATCCACAGAAGAAATTTTTGCGGTGGTAGAAATTTATCACATTCTCAGAACCTTTAGATCCATTCTCAAGTTGCTGACAGAGGAACAACTAGGGGTGCAAATTGTGGCGAGTCAACCCGAAACCAAGGGTGTCCCGCCCCTATCTGGTACCAAGTATGGACAAGGCTGTTGATTGAGCAAGGCAGGTTTGAACAAAATTGGTGACCCATTTTTGAAATCAGGTCGGGTATGGACAGGGAAAAACTGACCTGACCCACACATGTTAATAAAGAATAATAAAAAAAAAACATAACCCATTCCCCACCCCCGAGAATACCTTAATCTCATACCTCTTCCAGCAGCTGCATCTCTTCCAACATTGCCTCTTCTTCCACGGTTTTGCTTCTTTCATGCCCCTGCCTCTTCCAGCCTGCTGCCATTGTTGCCTCTTCCAGCCTGCTACCATTGTTGCCTCTTCCAACCGGCCCATTCCGTTGCTACTTGAATCGTCTCTTCCATTCCAACTTTCCATCTCTTCCCTTGCTGCCTGAAACGTCTCTTCCATTGCGGCCTGAAACCCTTCCATTCAGCATCAGACCATAGCATACGTTATACCGTCTCTTCCATTCAGCGTCAGACCGTTGTCTCTTCCATTCGACATCAGATCTCTTTCGGCCAGCGAATCCAGCCGTGCCATCTTCCCCTTCTATTCCAGGCTTCCAGCGAGTCCAACCCTCATCTGTTCTAGGCTTCCAGCAAACTGCTCCCTCTTCTATTCCAGGCTTCCAGCGAATCCAGTGAGGAATCGTTCTTTAAGTTCAAATTCGGTGAAATTGTTGATGATTTTGTTTTCTTTTCCCTTGAAACATTAAGTTTTCAAGGCAAAATGGTAATCTTAGCTCCAAAAATCTGAAATGTGTTCATTAGTTGATGAACAAACAAGTATCTAAGGTAATCCAATGGTAATCTTAATGATGGATGTGTTCGACAAGTTGCATTTGATTATGGTTGTGTTCAGCAAGTTGCATTTTGAATTTTTATAATACTTATGATTTTTTTATTTTGAATTTTTATAATACTTATTTTGGTAAATCGCTCAAACTTTTAATAAGGTACACTTTTTTATTTTGGTGTTACACATTTTATTTGCAAAGAGTATATATGGTTAGCATTGCATTAATTTTGACTTATTATTTATGAGTTTTAGTAGTAAATTTATAAACTTAGCTTTAATATGAATTACATTGGATTTAAAAAATGTAAAAAATATTAAGTTGTTGACCCATATTGTTGACCAGAACTTGAACTGATTTCAACCGAATTATAAACAATAGGGTTAGGGTTTGGACAAGGCCAACCTGACTCGTCATATATGTAGGGTTGGGTATGAAATTTTAGAAATAGGGTTAAGGTTTGGACAACCCCGACCTGGTATGCATCGACCTGATTTGCACCCCTAGGAACAACAAAGGAAGTGACAGAGGTCTGTAATGACCTTTGAAAGTTTTTGGAATAATAGAGAAACTAATAGAAGAAGTAGCTTGCATCTATGATTGACACAGGAAGCACAAAGGAAATATAAATGGCTCATCACCTCCTGATGGTCATTTCTGATAGTGTTTTACAAAAGCTACTGCAATGACTCTTTCCCACCAACGACCTTTCGACCAGTCAAAAAAGCCCCAAAGGCGATAAGGGGTTAAATGAAGGCCTAAAGGTCTTTTAAGAATTATTTGAGCATTTACTTAATATTTAAAGATCTGCAACCAAAATCCTTCAAGCGCATTCACTCCATTATACTCGATTGGTGAACTCAGTAAAACCAATATTATGTTTGAGAGAACTTTCACTTGCATAGTGAAACTGAGACTTGGGACTATCTTAAATAGTAAAGTATGAAGTTTGGGTTGAACGATATTTGCCATGTTCTTTTTATGGTAACTATTTTACTTTCCTTTAACTGTCTGCACTACGATATTATTTTGGTCAAAAGAAATTAAGGATCAATTCTCACCCCCTTCCTTAAGCTCACTTAAGCCCACCTGCTATCTTTAGGAACAATTAGTACTACTTAACAATATTAAATGCATATCAAAGTAGTTTGCTAAATAGTTTCAAACGAAAGTGATATTTATTTGTCTTCCCCTTTCATCTCTCATTGTTTGATTAAAAGAAATAGATTTGCAAAACAATTTCCTTCTCTCCATCATACATGGCAACGGTTGCTTACATAAACATTCCTTTCAATAGTTTAAAAGGATATTTCCTTCCCAACCTTCGAAGCATCTTACATCTCTCAAGGAAACACTATAAATCTAGCCCAAAAACCCCAGAAATAGCGAGTGACAAAGGGACTAGGGAAGAAGCTAATAATACTTAGGTTATCCAAAAGGAACTTTGAAAACAGATACGCGAACCACCTATAAATTGAAAAGCATTTGGGGATCATAACATGAGATTATTTGAAAGAGGCAATCCAAATAGATGATGAAGAAGGTAAGAAGAATTAACTTTGCGGGAGTAGAACTCGAGACATAGTCATCTAAAACAAACTACTATTATCATTGCCCCTACTAGGTCACCCATACGGCCCTACCTTGCACCAGCTTTCTCCTTCTACATGCTACTCAAGGCTGTGATCACCTCCTAAATTGCATGTTGCAAACCACATGGTGGTTATCACCCATTGTCTTACTCTTGCCACCCCTACAACCCTTCCAACCCACTATTTTGTGCCCTAATCTAAAGCTTTCGTTGTGGAGAATGAAGCGACTTTAGATGGAGCTACGGACAAAGCAAGCAGCACTCTTAGGCCCGCATGCTTGGTCGACTTACAAGAATCTATAGGAGTAGAGGAGATTCTTTTCTCTAGCTATGCTCATGGTAGTCGTCCGATTGTATCAATGAGAACATGAAGGAGATGAATGGGCTATTTCTTTCCATGCATCTTTCCTTTTCTTTCCTGATCACATGATTGCTGAGCTAGCAAATCCAGAATTGAGAATGGATCGTTAAAGTCTCAAACATGCAAGTAATTCCTAGTAAACCCAATGAAACAATTAGGCCCTTAGAAAAAAAGAGAGAGGAAATTGAACAGTTTTCGTTTATTATTTCTTAAAGGCAATAATAGGATAATTGTAAAAAAAAAAAAAAACATAGAAATCACATCATGATCTATAAATTCATAAGAATACTTATTTTAGATTCTTTTGAATAGGCAAGGTTCAAATCATTGTCATTATTATAAGCTATTTCTCACATAAGTGAGGTTAGTTACATGGAACCTATCGTGCCATCCTAGTTAATCTTGAGTTGTTTCCTCAATAAAACCACGTATTTTCATAAATTTACTAATAATATCTAATCACGTTATTTTCAGTTTTACTTTACTTCTCTTACAACATTCTATTTTAATAAATTCAATTCTTCTAACCATATGTAAGGTTCAAATGACATAGAAAAACAAAACAAGGCCTACTATTGCCTTGTTTGGTTTCGTTGGAGCTTATTGTTTGATGGCTGAAAAATAGCTAAAGCTGATAAGCAACTGAAGTCAAATAAGCAAAGATTGTTTGGTATAGCTCAAAAAAGAGCTTAAATTAATAAGTTACGTTTGATGTGGCTGAAGCTGAAATACTAAAATAATAAAAAAGGACTGAATTACCCTCTTAATTTCAATGCTAAATAAATGAAGTGTAGGCTAAGATAATGCAATTATAATATTTACATAAATTTAAATAATTTTAACAAATGATAATTTGATAATAAATATAAAAATTCCAATATTCAAAACTATGTATAAATGGATAAAATTTAAACTCAACAAAAATAAATTAAAATAGTTACAATTTCATTTATTTACAATAATATTTCTTATTGAATAAATATTTATAATTGTGTGGAATTGTCATAGGAGGCAAATAAATCCAAGAAGATGGTTAGTTTTGGAATTATAAAATGTTACCAAGGACAAAATCAAAGCATAAAGGTTTCATAAGCCCATAAGCACCCTATGAGGTTCTTATAGCTTATGCATGAAAATGGGCTTATAAGCCCCTCTAATAAGCTGGGGCAAACACTTCTTATCTCACCAAAAGGCTTCTTTTAAGCAAATAAGCCATAAGTCATGGAAATAAATTAAACCAAACAAGGCCTATGTTTGCTCATTTTCATTCATGACTGCAATCTAATTCACACTAAAGGCGTTAGTTTCATCAACAGACAAGCGCTTTTCACATCATAGGACTCCATGAGTGTTTTGAGATGACACTCTTGAGATCTAGAACAAGATGAAAAGGAGGCTTTTGATGAGAGAGGTCAACCCTTTCAATAGGTAGAAAAGAGATAATCAAGGAAGAAGTAGGGAAGAATAAGAAAAGAAAAATTATGGCAAAGTAATAGAAGAAGAAGATTTGAATTCCAATAATCAGCAAACTCTGAAAAATCCTAATATATATGATCCTATTTATAGAGATAAAATACCTAAAAATTATAGATAAATCCCTAAAGAGAAATAATAAATAATCCCTATAAAATAAGAACTACCCAAATTATATATTTCAAATTAGATATGCAAAAATAAAGAAACCATAAAATCTTTGCTTTTACATAAAAAAATATCTCATAATGTCCTCAATCAGATCTACTTCTTATCCTTCTGTTTATCTTGTAACAATGAGACCATTTTCTGAAGAAGAAAACTTCCATGCATCACTCTACACATTCAATGTAGGCATAAGGTGTGGCCATGCAAAGGCTTTTGCAAGGATTGTTTGGACTTGTAAAAATCAAAAGACAACCTAGGAAATGATAACTTCACAACCACAAAAATTAATGAAATTAATCATGGGGAGTAAATTATCTTCCCACTTCTTTGTTTTCTCATGATTGACTTGAGAGCAAATGTGGAACTGTCAAAAGATAAAAAGTCACCATTGCCTAACAAAAATGCGGAGTTTTCCTTAAGAGAGGAAAAGGAAATAACCTTACTATGAAAACCGAGGTAAAAAAAACTTTTCTTAAAGACACTATAATTCGCTAATGCTGAAGGCCCTTATCTTAAAGGAAAATAAATTTTAGTTCCTCAATTACTTTTTATTTCATTTGACCAAATGCCAAACTTCGAAATTTAGTAAAATGAAACTGATACCACCTTACTAGACAGCTCTCTTCATTCATGAACTCTCAGGGCCATTTTCTTCTTCTCAATGATGCCTCAGGACAGGAAGAACTCTTAACTTTTCTAAGAATCAATTGTCCAAAACTAACAGAAGGATCACAGCTTCAACTAACAAAAAGACCAAAGTATTGTATGATATTCTACCATAATTGGTCCATATTCCAAAGATTTACTAGCTTAATTCAAGAAGATATCTAAAGTTCAGCTTGCTTATTTGTGACATAGCCTGGTTGCTCTATGATAACATTTTCTAAAGAACACAGCCCCATCGGCGTTGAATGTTTGGCTTGGGATAATGTTTTGCTCATATACAGGTGGTACTCTGAGCATGCAGAGTCAAGTTTGAATTTGCCCAAGTTGGCAGTTCTCTAGCTCCCCATCTTTCAAGCTCCACATTCAATGTCAAATAACTTTGTCTTGTACCGCCCAACACTAACATAGAAACAACCAAGTTGAATACATTTGCTGTGCCAAACTCAAATCACCATGGAGAAAGCTTATTTTGTTCATTCAAAAATAAGGTGACTCTGTCATCTTTGTCATTGTTGTTGAAGCCTTTATACCATCTAATTGTGGTTAGTAACAAGAGTTATCTAATAACATTTTGCTAATCCTCGACTATATCCTCTGTCAAACCATATACCCTAAAGTATTTTAGTACCTCAATGTGTGTAATTATTATAGGCCCTCTCTTTTTGTGTAAGGCCTTCAACTTGAACACAACACTCTTCCTAACCTTTGTAATTCTTGTTCTCCATTCCACATGTTTCAACCACCTAACTCATTGGAATAATTTGGATGCATGTTCCTGAGGTTTGATGATATTGCAAGTGTCAACATTTAACTTTTCTTATTGCATAACAACCTTGACCTTTTTTATAACGCATATATACACTTCCAAGGTGAATGGCCATCAGATGCCATTGCTTGGGGAGTGTCTTATTAAACATATATACGCTCCTAAAATTTTCATCAAGGTGCATGGTAGAGCTTTCTTATCAAATGATAACTTGGCCAACTGACATGCAAAATGATATACAAACCCATGGAAAATAAAATCGTGTGCAGTTAATCAGTGGGTTATTAGGCGAATCGAAAAGTCCACAGTTGCAATTCGCAAACGGCTAAAAATTTGCTGGCGGGTTTCTCCTTCTCTATCATTACCTTGTCTTTATCATCATTAAACTCTAATTTTGCAAAAAAGGAGGTAAACAAAGCAGGCAAGATCCATGTAAGCCCTCTCTTTCCCTCAAATTCATCTAAAGAAAGAAGCAAATGGGTGAGGAAAATTGAGAAACCAAATGCATGAATTAGAGCCAGAAACCCAGTATGGGGATGAAGATGTCACTCATCTCATTTTTTCAACCCAGAAAAACCAATGAGATTAGTGAAATCATCTCTCTTCTCAATCCTCGTTTCCATCATTTCATTTGAGCAAGAAACCCAATGCAAGATCAATAATCGAACACATGAAATCCTACTCCATACTCTGGCCACAATTGAAGTGAGCCTTGTTGTCGACTTATGGAAGCAGGGGTGGGGCTCGCATCTGTGATAACAAGGACATGGAGGTCCTCCAAAGGGTTGGACGAAGTAGTGAATGATGGTGGGTTCGAGAGGCTATTTTTACCCCTATTAATAATATCCATGTCGCTTGAATGCTTGACAAGGGTTTTCCATTGGACATTCACATCGGGTGTATAGATGCACAGTGTTGAAAAATTCAGGGATACACTTGCAATATCAAAATTTAAGGAGTGAAACATGCAACATCATCAAACTTCAAGGGTACGAGTGCAAATCACTCAAGTCTTCGCGTATCCTCACCTAATAAACTTGGGATTTTATTCATAAGTTCACATGAATACATTCATTTCCAATTCCATCCCTTCTTGTCTTGCCACTCATCAAGCTCCACATCCTTGCTTTGCCACAGTTATCCTATGCATACATCATCCCTCGATTGCCCAAATCTTGAAAGAAATTCTTATTAACTGTCACTGATTGACTTTATAAGTTGCCATTAGTGGATGGAACACTAATCTTATTAAGGGGATATTTGGTTGCAAAGACAGATATGTTTTTAGAGTCCAGACACATTCTTTGGGACACTGGCCTTGACATCTCTCTAGATCATATACACTACTTCACATTTTTCCAGTCAAAATCATCAAGCACCAGTTAAAAATTTACCTACAAAGCTGAAAAAACAGGCGAGAAGGGTGTATCTGAACATTTTAATAATGACAAACTTCTCTTTGCAAAAGTCAAAAATTTCAACCATGCTTGTCCTTGTTTTCTTGAGAAGGGTGTTGCTCATTGCAAGACAAATGATGGAAAGTCCCATTATGTCTAGAAATTCAGATATGCATGTCAAGATGCAAATGTCCTTGCAACAAAGTAGCTCCTAAAAGAATCCCTCCACATATCTACAAGTTTGTTGGATAAAAGGAAGGTGAAAGAAAACCATCCCTAGAAACACAGGTATGCCAATAGAAACACATGTGAATGTGATTGCAACCAGAAGGCCCCTTAAAAAACCCTTGTTCCTCTACAAATATGTTGGATAAAAAGGGAATTGCATAGAAATTAAGCCAGATGATGACGTGGGATTGACAATCCTTCTTAGCAAGCATTCACGTTTATTAAACACCATACTACTTGATAGAAAATTCCATACCGTTCAGTTTTACAGTTTTTAGCACCTTATTTTTTTTACCAAGTGTGGTGTAGTGTGGTGTGGATATATTTAAGTGCAGCTGGCAATCATCGAGGATAGTAAATGTGCAGAGATAAGTGTCTTCAACTTGCTTCAAAAAATGTCCTCTTTGATTCTGCAATCGAGTTAAGCTTGCCCATAACAAAGGTAGACAAAGTCACAATATCTCCGTAAAGTTTCCACTTTCCTTTGACAACAAACAGTCACAGTCAGTAATATGGTATCCACAGTTTCCACTCACCCATGACAACAAACAGTCATGGTCAGTAATATGATCTCTGCATCAACAGTGAATTAGATAAAAGAATTGTATACCAGTTTCAGTTATTGCAGACTCTAGTAATCCATGTTGATTACTATCACCGTGATGTTGGCTTCTAGATGGAACTCAAAACCATCAGATGTACATAAGTCTGAAACCCAACCCAAATGAGTCTATTGCAATCTTGAATGTCCAATCACAAAATGAAATAATGCCATATGATTGTTAACTTGCAGTTCCATGTCATTTATGGATAAGTACCCAACTTCCATTCAACATCAGCTGCCATCTGCAAAGAAAGTGAGTCAAGGAGAATCACAAATAATGGGAACTGCCATGCTACTGTCTTTAAATGGAAAGCAGCTGCAGGCATATCAAATATATGGCAGGCCAAAAGTGACCTGGAATTAAAAGGTCCTGCTGCCTTTGCATAGTTGCTCTGCTTCCACTGTAACAGCCAATTCAACACTGCAATAATCATCCAATCAGCTTCATCTTCGGGCCAAACTCCGCCCACCCCACAACAAGCATTACACTGTGTAATACACTGTATGTAATTTTGCAAGGACCACATCTAAAAGCTCAAGAGGTTGTGAACCCATTGTGCATTAATGTGTGTGACCCATTCTCACCTTAAGAAAAAAAACTCTTCGTAGAACGCAAAATTTTTTCTCTTTTCCTCTTTCAAGCTATGCAACCGGCATAACTGGGATTCATATTATATTCCACAGTTTTATTAAAAAGAAGAATCCAACATCCTGTGAAGAGGAAGAAGGAGAAAGAAGAACAACAACAAAGAGAAGAAGGAAGATTTTGGCTTCTTTTTTAATGAGGGATTAGATTCAAGGTAAGTTAGTATATTTTATTTCATGAAAGTAATCTTAAAATCCTTATGATGTGCTATGCTTGATTGCTGAAGATTTGTTTAAAAAAAAAGGTGATTAGGTATAGATCCATTATTATACGATAAGTTTTATAGACAACAAGAAGAGGCAGTTTGTTTTGATTTAATTCAGGGATTTTCGTAGTGGAATTTTCCAGTAAAATTTACATCCTTTAGAAGAAAATTAAATTTTGAGAAAATCCAAAAAGAATCACTTGATTTCAATTTAAATTAAGAAAGTTCTGATCAAAATATGATAAATATGTAAAGCTGTCCATTATTTGGAATTTATGAAATTTCAGATCCAATTAGGACAAAAATGCAGAATCTATGGAGATGAATTTGTATGAAAATTTTATTTTACCCAGAGAGAATTAAATGTGGAGAAAAACCCAACAAAAATCATTCAAGTCTGATACAAAGCTATGATTAAAACAAGATGGGTGTGCCGAGCTGTCCGAAATTCCAAATTTTTAAAATAAAATAGTTAAAAAGAAAGCTAACATTTGAAATATCTTTAAAATATCCAGATATAATATTAGATATATTATGGTGCAAATTACTTTTTAGATTCATTTAGAATGATGAATAATTGTTAATTTCTATGAATGTATAGGTGTTTATAGAGTTGGTGATTGTGATCTATAAATAGCCTTCTTCTTTTTAAATCTTATATATTATTGAAAAATTTAAATGTTAAATTCTTTCTATTTCTTTGTGTTGAATCTGAAATCTGAAATTTTGAATTTTATCTATCAATATTGCATGTTTGATCCAGTTGAGGGTTCTAGTCTTGAATTGTGACAAAAGTGAAGTTTTTCTCAATTTTGTTAACTTATGCTTGAAACTGGTTTAATTAATACCATTTGCATTTGATTGAGAGTTGATTGGATTTTTTAAGCATCACTTCATTAGTTTGTTTCCTTATTTATTTAGTTGGTGATGGACTGAAATTTAGTGAGATATTAAGCATTCTTTATGAAGATTCTGAATTTGCACTGGAAAAAAATTGAAAAGCGATTTGATTTTGTTTTACTTTACTTCTATTTTATTTTGAAACAATGAGGAAGACTATAAATATCGTTGTAACCCCACTACAGGGTTACAGTGTAGCATCATTGAACCCTACTATAGGGTTATAATGTAGCATCATTGAACCCCAGCTACAGGGATTGTATGTGGCATTATTGAGCCCCACTACAGGGTTTATATGTGGCATTATTGAGCCCAGCTATAGGGATTATATATGGCATTATTGAGACCCACTACAGGGTTTATATGTGGCATTATTGAGCCCAGCTATAGGGATTATATATGGCATTATTGAGACCCACTAAGGGATTATATGTAGCATTATTGAACATTATTGAGCCTGGCCATAGGGATTATAGTGTGGTACCTTGTCACTTAGGTTCAAAGTGACTACAGTTTCCTTTTCTTGAAACTGTCTATTCTTGTCTTTCTTTCTTCTTGTTTTTTTCTAAATTTCAGATTTGAAAGAATAATGTCGAGTTGGTTTTTCAGCTTATATTGTGCTCTGTGAATGTTATAATGTAAATTATTTACTCCTAGGGGTGCAACTTGGTCGGGTTACCCCGAACCCACCCAACCCAATCCGACTCTTTTAAGGGCTCGGGTTTAGGCTTTTTCAAATTTTAGGTTTCGAATTCGGGTTTAACCCAACCAGAATTACAATACGGGTCGATTTCGGGTTGACAGTAACCCAACCTGAAATTGCCCGACTTCCATATTTTAAATATTTGTACTCTCTGCTATGTTTCAAGCTACCCCTTTTAGAAATTCCATCAGCGGTTCTCGTCTCCACTATCCCTTCTCAAAATTCGAATATATGTTGAATATCCATCTTCAATTGCTACCACCGAATTGCAAAAACCTATTTGTCTTCTCTGGCAGCGCTACCACCATCATTCGTGTTGGGTTTTTCCACTGAAGGACTAGTAGCACGATGCACTGTCAGCAGTGACATCATAGCCGAGAAGGCACTAGATCTTTAGGCGGAAGTGGAGAATAATGATTGCATTATCGATATTATCGACGATATTATCGTCAATAATATTGTTTTAGGCACTGAACGATAAAAAATCTTATTTGAAAATCGATATTACCGTCGTTTTACCATGATTATTGATAATATCATCGATAATATCGGCATTTTATCAATAAAATCTCAAATTTATCGATAAAATATTGATAAATTCACGATTTTATCGATACTTCTAGTAAAACAAGGACATGCTAGAGGGGGCATTTTCAGCCTCTATGAGGTGCGAAAACCCCCTCTAAACTATTTTTTCTCTTTCTTTCCCCCATTTTTACATTCTACTACCAATAATGAAAGATCCATAATCGATTTTGTGGGAGAAAAACTTCATTTTCAAGATCAAAATTTCATTTTTCGAATTGGACGTCCGGACATTATGTAGATATGAAAATGCATTTTTTTCACAGTTTTTTATGTTTATTTTGTTCAAAATCATGTGATTCATACTTGTATTGCATTAAAGTGTTGATTTAAACAGATTTTCACAACTAAATCCGTCACATTTGGGCAGACTGGGGACGAACACACGATTTGGTGAAAATCCCTAAATCATTTGATTCATCCCAAATTAATCACTGTTTGTGAATGGAAACACAAATTAAACATAAGATTTGTTGAAAAACACAGATTTTCAGCAAAAAGAATTATTATTATTGTTTTTGTAAAATTACGAATTTTGGAGGTAAACCCTAAAACTATGTTTCATTAAAAAATCTGTGTCTGGGTCATAATAAATGCAATTTAGTTAGTTGTTTTAAGTAAGATTTTGTCTGAAAATAGATTTTTCATTTTTTATAATTTACTATTAATTATAAATATTTTTTTAAAGTGTGACAAATAAAATTATTTCCTAAAATTTGTAAATGTGTTTCTTGATTGGTCTTTAATATCTCTAGTCCTTTTTAGACATTGTTGGATGCATACATTGTGAAGATTTGCATGTTCAAGAGTGTTCAAGTTTTAAAAATGTTGATATTGTGTGGATGAGAAAGAAAAAAAATCAATTTGTTTTAATTTGATATATTTCAGGTTGAAATTTGAAGATATCAACAGAAAAAAGTTAGTGTAATTATTTTAATATTCAAAACACTTACCATGTATTATTATTCTTTTTGTGTGTGTGACCTAATATAGAAAATATAATATTTTTTCTTGCTAAAATTTATTTTCCTTCTGTCAGCCTATATGCATTTCTCATGTGCACATTCATTATTTATGTAATGATAACTTTTTTAATCCAATTTTTTACCTAAATTGTGTTTATATTTATTATAATTTATTACAAAGTTTCATTGAAAATCTCTCAATTTTTTTCTATTTTTCTAATTTTTTTCTATTTTATATAAAGTTTCCGAAAAAAACGATAATATCTCCTATAAAAATGATAAAATCTTTTTTCCAAGCCACCGATAAATAGGTATTTATCGATAATACGAACACTGTTGGAGAAGGTTGCAATAGGCAGCGGTTGCATTTGCCGACAACAAAGAAGAAGTTGAAAAACAAAGGAGTTGTCCGTCAACCACACTTTTTCGAATCTACATCAATCAGAAAGGAGATCCGGTGCGGGAAAAGACTCGTCGGCGTTGAAGAGTGAAGATGACTTCATTGGTCAAAGCAGATCGATTGACCGATGGTCGAGTAATGATATCATGTGAGGGTAGCGGTAGCTGATTTTATGGCGGTCAAGAGGCTGATGAAGATGGTGCACCAGATTGGTTGGTACCATAGCAAATACACATGCAACCAATGTTTGGAGCTTGCAGAATTCGATGCAGGTGCAATAGCAAAGGATATTTGGTGGGCAAACGCACAGTCGATGAGATTGGCCGGATGGTGAGATCGAAGACGGAGTGATTATGCTCCCAATGGTTGTTGTTGCCATTTCCTCTACTGTCACTACGGCCAAATCCCAGTCCGAATTCAACCTAAACCCAACCTGCTAAATTTGGGTTAGGGTTGAGGTTTTAAAATTAGGGTTGGGTTAAGGTTAGGATTAAGATTTTATACCTTGGGTTAAGGTTAGGATTGACTTCAACCCAATCTCGAATGACCCGAGTTGCACCCCTATTTACTCCAATGACCTTAAATTTTTTTTATATACTATAGTAGAGATTGCTACTTGCAAAGAATTTATTTCTCACAATTTTTATTTTAATTTTTCAGAGAATGTGGAAGAATAGAATTGCGTGGGCTTAGAGGGGGGACTGCACAAAAAGTTATTTGTTGGACATGTTAGCCTTTTTCATTGAAAATAGGAAATAAAGAGTTTATCTATGAATTATAATGACCACAATTGATCAATTTATACAGTTTAAATCTAATTTTCTTTCATTTGGAGGTTGATGAATTATTTATTTGACATTATGGAGTTTATCAAAAGTTTGGAAGTTATTGGTTCTAACTTGTTGATTGAGTACGATTCTAGAGAGATTGATGAGTTCAAGTTTGACCTTGAATGTCTCAGCATGCAGCGTTTGTTACATTCCTAATCTTGGGTTAGGGGCGTGACACTGAGAACACTCCAAATTGGCATGGCAATTTGATATTCCCCTTAATACAAAAATGCTTCCAAAAGTATCAAATTTCAACATTCTACAACCATCGATCTAGAACTTGAGAATTTCCCATCAAAATCCAGCTACGGAGCATAGAAGAAATCGTTCGCCCAAAAAAAAGAAGGATTTCAGGAATGAACCTGGATCGGGCTGGTTTCTCGGAATTCTCCTGTTGGAGACGCCAATGAAACCTTGGAGAAGGAGGAGAACGGTGACGAGATTGACGAAGCAGACAAAGATCGTAGCGTTCCGGAAGGAGAAGCGCAACCTCCAAGCCTGCTGGTTTTCCATGACCATTAGGAAGAAAGGAATTTACGATGAATTTACTTCCGAAAACCCCAGCTTCTTCAGTGAAATGAGAAAGGAACGTGAAAAAGAAGCCTCGGCAATTGACGGGAAAGCAGACTGGATGAATGGCTTGCGTTTGATTTCCCCTTTCCACTCTTCACTTCTGCAGTTCTACGGACTAATGCGGCGGGCTCCGATATGAGCCCAGTCCAAAATCTCCCAAGCACATGGGCGCCACTGAAGGTTATTGGCGACTTGCTCAAGATAGTGGAAGGGCGGGCCTATCTGGCCCTGCGTTAGCGAAGCGCAAAGCCCAAAAGCACTTTCATGTGTGTAAACGCACTTTCTTCCAAAATTTTGGGTGTCTGGCCTAAAGTCAGGAAGTGCGTTCTTCCACCGCCAAAGTCAAATATTTGCATTACGGAAGAAGCACCGTTTTGATATTTTTCGTATCAGTTTTTGCGTTTGGTAAGAAAATGATAGAAAAACCCTTGAACCATTGCATTTCCCGCAAAGCCAAGCTAAGGGCCTATTTGGCCTGGTGGTGGCTTTTAAGCACTTATAGGAAACGCGTTTGCACGTAGAGCTTTTGGGAAAAGCTCCAAATCCGAGCTTCCGTGTAAAAGCCATATTCCGGCTTTTACGGTTTGAAAAGCGCGTTTTCATATTTCAGCCAAACACTGCAGAATCGCATTTTGGCTGAAAAAAGCGCTTTTACACTCCCAAAACGCCAGGCCAAACAGGCCCTAAGATGTTTGGAACTATCCTAAGAAGATGGGATCCATATTGGATTGGATGCTTCTTCCCCACATACAAATTCCCTACAGTCAATGCTCACTACGTTTATAACAATCACATAGAGGGAATGGCTCATGAGGCAAGGCATCAGTCATAGATGAAGATTTTGGTCCATTCAAAGCTAAACAAGTTGGGCCTCTTCAAATGTTAGTGCAGGCATGAAGTTTCCCATTATTTAAAGACTTATAAGGTATATTTAGGTTATAAGCGTGGAAAATGCCTTAAAAGCATGTAGTTATTTTGGGTAAAATGGTCAATTCAACATGGTATTAAAATCTAATCTGAGTTCGTATAGATAGAGCCACTTATCTAAAGAGGCTAGTCATTTTGACAATGTATTAAAATTAATTATCTTATTTCCAACATTCTTAGTATCGATATTAAAAATTCACCTAAAACTGAAATTATATTTTTCCCCTAAAATATCAATAATATCATTGATTTTATTGATATTTTGTCCATTGATCGATGAAATCTCATGATAATATCGATTTTAAAGTATTTCTAAATAATAAAATTGATTTATGTGGTAAAAAGCCCCCATGTGGATGCTATTTTGTTTCCCATCACCCCAAAATCATTTCTTTAACTGCAAAATTACCTCTTGCTCAAAGAATATTTTCAAAACTTTCATTTCAATTTCGTGGAAGAAAAGCGACATTTGCAAAATCAAATCTTGCTTTAGGGGTTCAAACATCAAAATCTATTTTCACAAAAATAGTTAGATTTCTCCACTTTTTCACTTTTTGCATTCAAAACTAATTGTGTTTACATTGTATTATATTTTTACACTAATTAAAAAAATATTTAAACAATAATCATTGATAGATTTAGGAATTTTTTGAAGATTCAAGAAAAACACACAAGTTAGGGTTTTTTTCTAAATTGTTTGATTAAGCTCAAAATTGATGAATATTATTGTTTGATAATGTTTTTGAAATGATAGATCTTTCGAAGGAATTTATTTATTTTTACAAATATTTTATTTTTATTTTTTATTTTAAAGAGGGTTTTTTGGAAAAAAAGCCTAAATTAGTATTATTGAACCAAACCTCTTTACTAGGCTTGATTTTGATAATGAACATATTTAACTAACCAAGTTTTGATGATGAGCAAAAAACATATGAGTAAAAGTTTAAGTTATTAGTCAATAAACAATATATTAGGGAAATAGTATAAGTGGATAGCGCATACAAGATTAGAAAAGAAACAAAGATCCACTAGTATATGAGGAAGAAAACATAAATGCTCAAATGAGAAAGAATGACAATGGAATTTTGAAGAAGCGGTATGTAAAACAACTTCCAGACTTGCCTCAAAATACCGTCAAAGTAATTTAGACTTATGCTTATGGTTAGACAAGAATCAAGGCTTCGAAGTGAAGAAAACAATATAAGTTTCCCACTCAAGCAAAGGGAAAACTCAAGCAAATAGATAGACACCACATAACCAATTCTGGATATAGAACAAGACTTGGACATTATTGAACAAGAATTCAAGACACTGGAATTGTAAAGCCATTCTCGGACATAAAAATCCAAACTCAAACACTGTTAAAGACTGAAGAGAACAGCCAAAATCTATCTAGAAGTCCAAGTCCAAAAATCTCAAGTGCTAAATCCTGGACATAGCCATAGTTGAAGACGCATGTCTAAAATATTAATCTTAGACATAGCCAACTCACTTCCGGACATAGCCAAAAGTCAGTTGTGTAACAAAATGTAACTAGCACCTGTACAAGTCTGAAAACTTAACGTCGAACATGGTCATTCAATTCCATACATGAGGATTCATTTCCAAACATGGAATAATGAAGTCTATTACAAGCCAAACACCAGTTTAAGTCTAAAATGTTAACTTCGAACATTACTATATAAAAACCAGACACAATAGTTCATTTTTAGACATGGCCAAGTACGTAGTCTATTTTAAGTTAATCAACTCAAGCAAGTTCAGAAATTTAATTTCGGATATGGAAACTGAACTTAGATATGACTTAACATATCTCAAACATGAAAACCCGCGAGAGAGCTCCAACAAACAAAAAACTCTATCAATTTGATCGCATTAAATGAACATCATCTTCTCCAACGAGTAAAATTTGAATTCAGCCATAAAAGTAGTAAAGAAAGGTCGTTCTAAAATGTTACAAAAGTTAGATATTTTTGAGAAAAGAAAGAAAAGAAAACAAGAACATTTACTTTCAGAAATTAAAGTCTTCTTCGAACTCCATTAAGCCAAATCGTCATCTACAATCAAAGAACATTCTCTGCAACGATATAAGGAAGTCTGAAACTTTAGAGTTATTGTTATACATTTATTTCTGTTGCATTTAATTGTGTACAAATTTAGCCTATGTAAGAGACATTTTTTATTGTACATTTTTCAATAATTGGGATAGCAAGTAAGGGACTTACTGATCTTGTATAAGTTTGTTGGTCAACTTTGAAAACTAACTATATATAGGTTTATTAGTAAGCTTTAAAAACTAATCTGTGTATAAGTTTGTAGGTGAGCTTTATAAACCAACCTATGTAAGAGTTTGTTAGTAAGCTTGGAAAATCAGCTGGTGATTAGTGGAACCTGAGTGCAGTGAGTGAGAACTGACTCAGAGAGAGGAAAAGGTACCGTGTTGTGGGTTGAACTTCTATAAAATACCAGTGTGCTTTGTGTTGTGTGATTCCTCTTCTAGTTATTATAGCACCTTGATTTTATATTAGCTAAAATTTTAAAAGCTCGATTCACCCCCCTCTTAAGCTACCTTATGTCGGGACCAATAATTGGTATCTAAGTGAACTTCAATAGTTAATATTGATTACTAGTTATTTTGATTGCTTGAAGTGATCCTTATGGCCAACACTATCCACAACATCATAGTTGAAGGACAGTCAACCACTAAACCCCCATTCTTTGATGGCACCAACTATGGGTACTAGAAGATGTGATGCAAAACTTTTTAATAGCCACTAACTATAAGTTGTGAAAAATCATCAAAGAAGATAAGAATGTCACGAATATAGAAGACAAATATACTGTTAAAGATATTATATTAGTAAAGAGAGATGCTAAAACTAAGAATAGCCTCTACCATGCATTATCATCTTCTAAGTTTGAAAAGATTTTTGCATGTAGCTTAACAAAAGAGATTTGGGACAAGCTGAAAGTTGCAATCAGATCCTAAAAAATTACATCTTATTGCTATTAAAAAGCCTTTAGACACCTCTTAGACACTCCAAATCTTGGTTTATGGTATCCAAAGGCTTCAAACTTTGAGTTAGTTGGGTACTCTGATGTTGATTTTGCTAGTTATCGAGTAGATAGAAAGAGTACCTCGAAGATTTATTAATTTCTAGGAAATATGATTATATCATGGTTCTCCAAGAAGCAGACATCTGTTGCACTGTCAACTATCAAGGCTGAATATGTTGTAGTTGGAAGTTGTTGTGCATAGATTCTCTAGATGAAACAATAGCTGAGAGATTATGGTTTAAAATTTGTTGATACGCCCATTAGATATGACAATTATAGTACTATAAATTTGACCAAGAATCTTGCTATGCATTTTAGATCTAAGCATATAGAAATTAAGCACCATTTCATTGGAGATCATGTTCAAAATCATAATGTCTGTCTAGAATTCGTACCATCTAAAAAATAGTTACCAAACATTTTAACTAAGTCACTCCTAGAGGAGAGATTTTGTATGATTAGAAGAGAATTAGGAGTGATAGATCCATTTGCATAATGAAAATATCTTGATCATCACTTTATGCTTACATTTATGTGATTTGAATGAATATTTTAATTGCTGAAAGCCATAAGTATGTATGCTGTATTAGTTAGAACATTTCAAACATAGATATTTTTTTTACTACTTATTCCAAAATCCTATTTCTAAACATAGTTATTCATGTCCGAAATCACAATTGGACTTTGCATAATTTTATTTTTCAGACACAATCCTCCATGTCCGAAATTATGTTTTCGGACTTTACTAAATCAATTATGTATCTGGAATTTCAAGTTCTATTGATTATCTTCTTGAACCACTTAAAACTTATTTATAAGAGTAAGTCTCATTTTCATGCAAGATTTAAAATATTCCTCATTGGCATTCTTATCCATTGACCAAAATATTTATTAGAAAATTCATTAAAAATATATTAGAACCTTGTAGAAACCCCTTTTTAACCGACTTACTGTTAGCAACAATGCCTATTTAACTCATCCTCAGCTTCTCCTTGCTAACATAAAAGTGAAAACCATAGAAAATTTATTATGTGCAATAGAGATTATAAGTAGAGAAAATGAAAGTGAGATTTATTCATAAAAGAATTCACTAAGGGAAGCAAAGTGGACAGAGTAGTGGTTAAGATGTTTTGGATTAGAGATCATTCTTTTGTTGAATTTACTAGATTTCACTATGTTTCTGAAGAAGAAGATAGGAACTTGAATGAAGATCTACAAGAAATCTCAGGTTCTTTGGAGATTACAAGAACCATCTTTATAGAAGTCAAAAGGCCAGACTTTCCAAGTTATCACATTTTGTGGCCAAGGACTAGGAGGGAGAACTAGCACTAGAAGTAACCCCCTTCTCCCCTGTCCAAAACTCTGGGTCCTCTAATGTGACCTTCCAAACATAATGGATGCATGCCTAAGCATGATTCTAAATGTTTTGATGGATTATAATTGGCCTCTACTACAATATTTTTGATCCCACCTTTTCTTCCATCCATCTCATCCTGCTACACCCCTTTTAAAACTAGTTTAGCACTCTATTTTTACTGAAATATACTTGAGTGTAACTCTATTTGTACTAAAATAAAATGGAATAATTTTTTTTGTACTTCACTATCGTGCATTATCTATCTTGGATGATTTCCCATGTACCTTTTTGATAATGACAAAAAGGGGAAGAAATATTTGTACAATTGTGTGCTTGTTTATAGAGATATTATTTATGTTCAGGAAAGTTAATTATGTTATTTGTATGCATATATGATTAGAACCCAGTGCACCCATTTAGGAGAAGGATGCACTAAGTCAAGGGGAGCTATGCTATGTATGATTAATCCATATTTAGTTTCCATGTATGTTCCTATTTTACCTATTTGAAAGATAATTTATTTAGATGTTTTGTCATCATCAAAAAAGGAGGAGATTGTTGAACCAAACTTCTTTACTAGGCTTGATTTTAATAATGAACATATTTAACTAGCCAAGTTTTGATGATGAGAAAAAAAGCACATGAGTAAAGTTTAAGCTACTAATCATTATTTCCTAAGTGTGCAGTAACAAACTGTAATAGCCTGCCCAGAGGCCTATGTGTTTTGACTATCTTTTATCCTGAAGAAGGGTTTTATCAAAAGTTCGATAGAGTCTCCCTTGAAAGATAAGGGTTTTTGCACTTGTACAACATTCTATATTTCATTCTCAGATCACATCACTATCATAATTAACACAACAAACACCCACATTGCCCAGAATCATAAGGTAAGCCGCATTGTAATAGGAAGGCACAACCAGACCTATAAGAAAAATATATAGGTATAATCTACATAATGACAGACTAATATAACTATATCATACATACCCAATACATCTTAACAATTGAAACCTTTCAAATTATAAATTTATACACATTAGATGTCATATCCACATATGAGTTCCAAACGCTAATTCATCCATACATCATAGAGGTTGTCCCCTACTCTCAGTCATGAGTGCCAACCCCCAGTTGGGCTCCATTGTTTGGCCTATCAACTAAAAATGGCAATAAAACGGCGTGAGTCCAGACAAACTCAGTAAGTAGGCAAAGTGAAAAACTATAAGAAAATAGTCAAAGGGAAGAGCATGCTCAAATACATATACTCAATCCAACCGACATATAAATCCATGGTATGTTAAATGTCATGATAATGCAACATGTACCCTGCCACAATACCCATGTCTTCATTTCTAGAACTTAACTCATCCGGATCAGACATACTCTCCAAATACATCATTACATACTCATAACGAAGACTCATGTACAACAATATTATTATGATATCCTCATCAGGACATATATTTTATCAATGCATCATTATCAGGACTTACTAAAGTCAAAGAAATCACTCTCTCCCTCTTCGATGTGCAGATGGTCCATCCTTGTATTCCTAGCTAGAAGCCTAGCAAGTCCACCTCCTGTAGTGTCGGTAATTCACCACTCGCATAAAGTATCAGGAGTGCCCTGCCCTCATCGCTCCATAGGTATCACAACAGGTTTACTAATACTAACATCTACTAAGGAATTCAAGTGTATCAAACTCACAATTACAATTCAACATTACTTAAATATCATGCCATGCCAATCTCAACATATCATAATCACAGACTATCAAAGCCAACATCTAGCCACACAAGCTCCATATGCCACACGGGCAACCAATCAGCCACACAAGAAACCATTTAGCCACATAGTCTATACATGCTACATAGGCAATAAACAAGCCATAGGCTATACACTAAATCACATAGCACATAACATACATCTATTCATGTAACTCAACCATATGCATACCAATACTATGCTCAATTCATGTCAAATGGCCAAAAATTCGAATCACAACATAATACAATAAAAGCTCAAATCATGATATAATATACATAGGATCGAATCCAAACATAAAATAATTTCATAATTTTAATTACACAACATTCAAACTAAATATTGATAAAATTCGATGCCCGTATGCCAATACAAAAGATCATGTCTAATCATGCATATATTTGGGAAAAACCTACTTACCTCACTTGAAAATGAATTCACAACCTTCAGTTCGATCACTTCCTTCTAATTCAAGGCCCAATGGATCCTATAAACATTTCATGTATCACTTTTGGCATTCTCAAATAACTACATAAGCTCTAGCTCAATTACATGCATTTCTAAGTGACATTCATCCATCTATACCATCGGGTATTTAGGATCTAAATCATCATTTTTCATATCCCATCAATTATTACCTAACTAGGTAAACATGTAAACATCAAAAATAAGTTCATTGCATCATTTCCAACCTAGTTTTCAAGGGTCTCAAAATTTCAGCTTGGTTTCTTTTTCAACCTATCAAATGATGGATTGCAACCCATCCTTTCATATCAAAATTTATCAAACTTTAAGGGTCTTAACCTTGTTAATTATACTAGCAATCCATTCACTAATTTAATTCAAATAAATCCATCTTATAGGTGTCACAAACTTATCATATAGCTACCCATTTTAAGGGTAGTTTATAACATGCTTCCCCCTTGATCAAAACACCTTAACTCATTACCATAGCTGCCCATTTTTCTATAATATTTTTAATCATACAATTGAGACACTAAATAATCTATTTTATTTCTCACTTAATGGCCAATTAAAGTCCTAATCCATTTCCCCCAATTCCACTTTGTTCTTATTGAAGAATTTCATCGAACACTTGATAGACATGTGTAATTTGCTACTTTTAGCATTATATAATCTATTTAACTTGCACCCTTTGTTAACCTATCTATTTACCACTAATTTATCATCATAATTAGCAATTTAAATTGATAAATTAAAGCCTAAGTCCATTATACAATCTGCCCATTCATTCCATATAGTCTCATGGTGATAATGCATCATACACTACTCTTACATAATACTAATTTAAAAATTTCAGCAATATGCATCATAAAAAACCCATTTCCAATCATGCATATCCTTAATCTCATATAATTAAACTAATAATGATAACATAAATATGCCAATTATCCATTAAAATTCATTTGAAAATGGCCCCAACATCAATGTACATTATACAACCCTTTACTTAGGCATTTTATCAAACAACTTAAAGGCATCATTAAGTAATAAAATTCCAACATCATTTGATTATTCTCTTGTATAACTAAAATCCTAAATTCATCATTAATTCAATAATTAAACAACAAAGCCATTTCATATACCACAAATAACCCATTCTTGCCTCAACATGCCATCACACTCATTCATATTGCTGTCCATTTGTGGGCAGCAATATATGGCCAAAATCATGCCCAAATTACTTGTATTAAACTGCCATTTATGATTAATCAATGTCCCCATTAAAATACCTATCAATCCCTAAGAAAATCAAACATTTTCCAGCCCTAAATAGTCCCCCCTCAAACAAAATATTAACCTAGCAAACAGGTCATACGAAATTGAGTTGACCCACTTTGAAAACCACCAAAATCTTCAAGAATCCAAGACTAGTAACAACACAAGGTAAATAGATTATTCTCCCTCCTTGAAATCATCCAAGCTTGATGATTTGGGTGTTTAGATGCGTGGGGATAGATTTTATATTCATTGGCAAAATTTTCTAGCTTGAAAATTGGTGGGAGAAAAAATATATGGGCATGGGATGAAAGGAGGATGGCTGATTCATGGGTTGCAAGAAGAGGGAGGTATATTAGGTTTTGGGATGATGATAGATCTCCTTAAAGAAAAAGAAAAAAACTTAACTTGTGGTGCTTATGCACCTACATACTATTCTTATAATAAATGTCATTTGTCTCAATTATTTGGCATATATGGGGGCTGATTCATCAAAAGTGGTAAATATAAAACTTGTATCCTTTGTTGTGAATTTTCCAATGAATCAAAAATCACTAAATTCTGATTTCTCATGAAAAATTTATAGCCAAAACACTACAACCATCTCTAATCCAAGTGGCATCATGTTGTGGGACCCATGAATCAAAATATATGCATAATTAGGAATTATAGTCAACATGAAAGTTGTATTCTTTGAAATTATCTAAAGAATGCAAAAAATATCACTCAATTCTGAGTTTATACAAAGAAGTTATGGTCAAAATACTAAAACTAATCTAGAAGGGTGAAATTTCCAAAAATCATATTAAAATTTCAATTATTTAGGGCCACTAATTACCAAGAAATTTATCATAATTGAAAATTAAACTTACCAAAATTTGGGGTTATCACACAAATAATATATGAGGAAAATAACATAAGTGGATAGCGCATACAAGACTATATCAGAGACAAAGATCTACTAGTGTATGAGGAAGAAAAGGTAAATGCTCAAATAAGAAAGAATGAACAAGAGATGGACATCACATAACCAATTCCGGATATAGGACAAGACCTGAACATTGCTGAACAATAAGCCAAGATGCTGGAACTCCAAAGCCATTCTGAAACATAAAAATTCAGGCTCAGACATTGTTGAAGATTGAAGAGAAAAGACAAAATCTGTCTAAAAGCCTAAGTCCAAAAATCCCAAGTGCTAAATCCCAAACATAGCCACGATTGAAGACGCAAGTTTGAAATAATAACCTTAGACATAGCCAACTCACTTTTGGACGTAGCCAAAAGTCAGACATGCAATAAAATGCAACTAGCACTAGTCCAAGTTTGAAAACTTAACATCGAACATAGCCATTCAATTTCAGACATAGTGATTCATTTCCAAACATAGAAGAAGTCTGTTGTAAGTTAATCACCAGTTTAAGTCCAAAATATTAACTTCAAACATGACTATTCAAAAATCAAACACGATGGTTCATTTTTAGACATGGCCAAGCATAGTTTGTTTTAAGCTAATCAACTCAAGCAAGTTCGAGAATTTAATTTTGGACATATAAACTGAACTCAGACATAGTTTAATAAATATTAAACATGAAAACCCACGAGAGAGCCCTAACGAATAGAAAATCTTGTCAATTCACTCATATTAAATGAATGTTGTCTTCTTCAAAGGATAGAATTTTTATTTAGCTATAAAAGGAGTAAAGAAAGGTCATTCCAAAAAGTTACAAAAATTAGATATTTTTGAGAAAAGAAAGAGAAGAAAACAAAAGCTTTTACTCTCAAACATTAAAGTCTTCTTCCAACTCCACTGAGCCAAATCGCCATCTGCAATCAAAGAACATACTCTACAATAATATAGGGGAGTCTGAAACTTTGTAGTTATTGCTATACATTTATTTCTATTGCATTTAATTGTATACAAATTTATCCTATATAAGAGGTATTTCTTATTGTACGTCTTTTATTAATTGGGATAGTAAATAAGGGGCTTGCTAATCTTGTATAACTTTGTAACTCAGCTTTGGAAACCAATTGTATATAAGTTTGTTGGTGAGCTTTGAAAACCAACTCATGTAAGAGTTTATCGGTAAGTTTGGGAAAACCAACTAGTGATTATTTGAACCTGAGTGCAGTGAGTGAGACTAACTCAGAGAGAGGAGTAGGTACCATGTTATGGGCCGAACCTCTATAAAATACCCTTGTGCTCTATGCTGCATGATTCCTCTTCTAATTATTACAACACCTTGATTTTATATTGGTCAAAATTTTAAAGGCTCAATTCACCCCCCACCCCCACTCTTAAGCCACCTTACGTTGGGACCAATAAATATCTCCTCTCAAATGCAACACTTGGAGGCTTAAAATCATGATAATATCAACATGATTACATATTTTTAATAGTGTTTTTCATCCAAATAGTTTTTAGTTATTTTTTATTTTTAATTATTTTTTAATAATAATAATTTAGAGGATTATGTTTTTTAATCACATTTTATTATTTGTTTACTAAATATGTGTGAAGCAAACAAATTTAAACTTTCTATAGAACTAATTTTATTATGAATTTTTATATAATAAATATAAATAAATATTAAAAGGTAATTAAGTACTTAAAAAATTCTAATAAGCTTTGCTTGTGCAAGGTTGTATGTTGGTGGATGATTATATGTTTATATTTTAAATCTTTACATATTTCTTAATTATTTTTAATTTATTTTGAATTTCTAGTAATTAGTTTTTAAAATTATGGAAAAGGAAATTATTTCTAAAACTTATAAATATGTTTTATAATTTGTTTTAAATTATTAGAGTCTTTTTAGACATTATTAGACGCATATATTATAAAGATTTATATGTTCAAGATGTTCAAGTCTCAAAGGTATTAATATTCTATGGATAAAAAAATTTAATTTATTTTGATTTGATTTATTATAGGAGATATAATGCTTAGTATAATGCTTCTTTCTTTCTAAGATTTACTCTCTTTTTGTTTGCTTATATGCATTTCTGATATTTGTTTTCATTATTCTTCAATAGTGACTTTTTTAATATAATTTTTTGCTCAAATTGTGTATTTATATTTATCATAATTTATTATAAAATTTTATTAAAGATATATCTAAATTTCTCTAATTTTTTATTTTTGATAAATTTCTTAGAAAAAATGATAATATCTTTTTTTAGTCCACTGATAAATAGGTATTGATCCATAATACAAACATACATTATTTTATTTTCCAAAATAAATAAATCTAATGTAAGAACTATTGAGCAATTGAAGAAGCAAATAATAATTCTTAGACCAAAGAGCATAAAAGCCTTGGTATGGGTGTAACTATTGGCATTTTTAGGATATCTTATATTTTACAAGATTTATGAGCCCATGTATATGAGTTGGGCCTAAGGGAATTCATTATTGTAAAGCCCTATAGAAGTGTTATGTAACGTTATTTAAATTAAGAATTTATTTGAGACTCTAAGATTATAATGGGAGGAGTTATTGTGGTAGATGCTAGGGTTTCATTATTAAGAGAGAAGGTTTATGAGTTTTTTGTTGCTAATTGAGAATTATGTATGAGATATTCTCAATATATCTCTATAACTTGTGTTTATAGTGGAGCACTGTCTTTCTCTCTCTTGTGTTTTTTCCTATTAGATTGAAGGGTTTCTACATAAATCCTTGCCTCTTAGATGCATAATTATTTATACTTGATCTATGTATCAACGATCTTGTGTTTATAATCGTGATCCTAAAATTAGCATCTATAGCACCCTATTTATAAATGCTATAAAGAGTTGATGTAGCAATCAGTATGGTCAGCCTAAAATGCAACGTTGATAAAATTAAATAATTGATATAAAATGATTCAGCATGTCAAGTATGCTTATGGTAATTGGGTTTGGTAGGACTTATGATAATATAAAATACAATTTTAGTGAGTGACATAGTATTAGACATGTATCATGAAACCCTAATCCTAAATAATGGTAATATATGAAAGCATATTTCATAAGTTAGATAGTGATCTGCATTAAAAAAGGCATACCATTATTATCAAACATCATAGAAGTTGCTTTGATCTTGTTGTATGAATAATAATGAACTATGATTCATAAAAAAATCCATTACCAATTTTTCTTGCTAATGCATTATGCCTAAAATTCTATTTTGTAACCAAAGAAATAAGTAACAAATAATAAAATAAAAATTAATTAATAATGTGATTGGCATAAATGATTATATATCAAAAATATATTCTCCAATATAAAAATATGAACTATGAATGCTCCAACTTACTAAGCATGTGATAATCCATATTTTGATGATTAACAAAACCATAGTGTAATATACATAAAAAATCATAAAGGCTCATGAAAAATCAAAGTGTAGTAATGTGAATGTAGGCCATGGCCAAATAACACAGCTGCTCATGCCCATCGCCTATGCCATAGCCACCTATAGCAACCGCCTGTGGTCTTCTAGAAAGACATCAACTCCCTATATAATCTTAGCTGATATCACAACTGCCTACCCCTATACCCTGTGACCATAGCTGAAGCACTCCCATTTATCGTCTGCCACACTAAAGAGAAGAATTGCCTTGCAAACTCATGCCGCTTGTGGATACCTACTGAAGCATAGTTGATACCACATTTGCCTATGATATAGCTTAGGAATAGGCAACAACATGGGTTTGAAAGCAAGCCAGGGTTTCGACCATAATCAATATTGTAGCCACCTACCGTATCGCATGCTGAATCATAACTGATTTTTGCAGTCGCTTATAATCCGCTTGTTGCTTCAACAATCAGAAGTTTTAAATGTTCCGTTGCATTTAATGAGCACCAACTATAACACAATGATTGGATTTTAAATGCAGTTATAAAAGAAGTCATTAAGGGACGTTCAAGAGTTTGTTGCAAGCATTAAGTGAAAATTAATCTGTATTTCAAAGAGCAACAAAAGCATTCAAGCCTTCAAGTCCTAAATCTTCAAAGTTATTCATTAAAGGCATTCACCTACCTCTTGGGAAGCTGCTATTACATTCAAAACATGACTTAATCTTCTTCAAAGTCTTCCCCTACACTCAAACATAAGCACTTCAAAATGTCTAACATTTTAATTCTCATTTCTATTTTCTTTAGTGCCTTGAGTTGGAGTTGGAGATCAAGCTCAAGAAGAGCAATCTTGATTGTTAGAGTGTGTCTCATAATCAAGTTGTTAAGTTATATTTAAGCCCCTTTGAGTTAGAATCAAGAAGAGTGTAGTGGCACTAATTGTTTATATACCCCCTTGAGTTAGAATTAAGAAGACTACAGGTATACTAAGTTGTATTGTCTACTGAGATAATGGAACCTAAGATACTAAAGGAAAATGCTTGGAAGAGTGGACTATAAAAGGTATCTCAAACCATAATCCCCATCTTCTATTTGATTGCTTGATTAGTTTCTTTATTTGTTTCATTGAACTACAAAGAGGGTTTTAATCTATAAAGGGGACTTTTATAGAATTTTTATAATCTAATTCAGCCATTCCCTCTTGGGTTTAGCCTTGCCTAAGGGACCAACAAGTGATATAAGAGAAGACTACAAAAATACTTGTAAAGATTCAAATGACAAACCCATCAATTTCCCCTATTTGATGACATAAATTTTGCCTATTGGAAATTGAGAATGAAATAGTTCATTATGACCAAAGACATGGAATATTGGAAGGCCATAGAAGTAGGTGTGATCCTTCCAATAGCAAGCATTAGATCTTGGAGAAAAGATGACACCAACGATGTCAAAAACAATGTAAAGGCGATGAATATTTATTATGTGCTTTGTTAGCAAGTGAATTTGATAGAGTTTCATCATGTACCATGGTGAAGGACATTTGAGATAAATTAGTTTATATATATGAAGGTTTCTCTCAAGTTAAGGGAACTAGGAGGAACATTCTTATAGGAGAGTTAGAGAATTTTATGTTGAAAGAAGAAGAAAGTATCTTGAAAATGTATGCTAAAATTTCTAAGATTACTAATGCTCTTAAATGTCTAGAGAGAGAAATCTCCAATTTTGAGTAGGTTATAAAAATTCTTAGAGCACTCTTGGAATCATGGAATAAAAAAATTATTGCAATAAAAGAGGCCAAGGATCTAAATGTGCTCAAAGTAGCTGATCTAATTAGTTTATTGATGTTGCATGAACTAGTTAAAAGTAAGAGGGAAGAACCTACAAAATAGAGATAAAAAATCCCTCAAAGATACTAAGGAAAGCAACAGTAAGTCAACTTTACAATTAGAGGATGAAGTTGCCGTGCTAGCAAGGAAGTTCAGGAAATTTGTAAGAAGAAATAGAGCGAGTGTCTCAAGAAGACAACCATAAAATGATAAAAGGAAGAAAGAAAAAGATGCAGGAATTTTTACCCTAAACTTGCTTTGATACCACTTGTTATGCCCCAAAACGCAAGCTGTATGGCCAAATAAGAATCCAAGAGAGATGAGGAAAATAAATTGGATGTGCAACTGCTGAAAATAGAATATAGTGGAAACACACAAGCACATAGACAATAAGAACATGAGGAATTATAGTGGTTCGGGCCCCCTTGGCACTTACTGTACTCTCCAAGGTTTCCCTAACCTTGGGTTCCATTATAACCTATAGAATCACACCTTCTTTGGTTTCCTGAGATCACTAAAAACTCTTACACAACTAATTTTTATGAGCTCACTAGGAACTCTACATTGTTGGTTTTCCTTGAGCTCACCAACAAACTCATATAACCTAGTTTTACATAAGCAAATCAGAAACTTATACACACTGGTTTTCCTCTGAGTTCACCCATAACTTATACAATCAGGTTTTTAGATCTAATCAGCAACTTCCCCTTTTAAATACAAAAGTGTATAGATAAACTGCCTTTAACTAAGCCTAAGTGTATATAGATTTAAGCTCAAATAAATATAAACAATAAACCTCATTGTGCCTTCATTTTCCTCTAAAATGGTATTGATGTAGCTGTGAAGTTCTCTATTTGTTGAAGTCCCTTGGAGAGAATGCACTTTATGGAGTCTTAAGTTCTTAAGATTGAATCTCGTTAAACCCACTCAAGAGATTGTTTCTTCTTCATTTGGACTTCTATTTATAAGTTCCGAATCCATTCTAGCCATGAATGATTACTTCTGGAAATTTTTTTACCATTTTAGATTACATTGTCTACACTCAACATAATCTACCTTATAAGCTTATTTCAAAACTTCTAAAGTTAAACTTCAGAACTTTTGAAGGTTGATTACCTATCAATTACTATTGCCACATTACTTCAAAGCTTCTGAAGCTCTCTTTTAGATCTTCTAGACTTTAACTTCATTTAGTAACATACTTTAGATCATCTGAAGTTAGTCTTTCAACATCTGAAGTTTCTTCTAGCGACTGACATATCCAATGGCTACATTTTTCCTTGTAAAGTGTATGTTCATCATCTGAAGCATATTCTAAAGATACTCTAAAGCTTCTACTATATTCTAAACATACTCTAAAGATACTCTGAAGCCTAGAATGCTTCTCCTGAAACTTCTTCTTCTCACTAAACTTCTTCTTTCTGAAATTTCCTTTGAAACTTCTCCTTCTTCTTCCCTCTAAATTCATAATACTCCCTCTAAAACTTCTGGACGTCACTTCCAAACTTTTGAAGCTTCCTTCGAAACCTGAATGTCCTTTTGAACACTTCTACTTCTTTAAAAGTTTCTTCTGAATTCAGAAATCTCAATAATATTTCATTAACTTAATTTAAGTATTAACAAGTTTTGTTAATCATCAAAACCAAACATATAGGGTCAACAGGAATTTGTCTAAATGCTTTAAATGTAGGGGCATTGGACACATGATTGTTGTGTGTTTAAATAAAGAGAGAGTAGAGTTCAACAAAAATGAGGAAATAAGAGAAAGAGAAAGAAAAGAAAAGAAATTTAAAAGACCATTAAATAATCAAGTTAGAGGAATGTATGTCTATGAAGATGAGTCCTCTAGCATAAGCTCAAGCAAAAAAGAAGACAAGGAGATGGGCAACATGGCAAGAATATGTTGCATGGCTTAAGTTGAGAATGAGTCCTCAAGCCACACCTCAACCAAGGACTAACTAGAAAAGAACACCAATAACATAGAAGTTGAGGCAGACCCTTACTATTCTTATAATTTTGAATCTTTAAGCTCTATTAGTGATTGTAGTGAATGCAATAAGCCTGATGAGTTATAGTAATTATATGATTGTCTATTTAATGAGTTTGAGACTCTCGGATAGAAATTCACCTAGAAAAAGAGACATTTTGATGCCACTGTTAAAGTTAATGCTATAGTGGCTAAAAGAAACCTATATCTACAAAACGAAGTTGGTAATTTAAAGAAAGAGAAAGAAATATTGAATAACATATTAAACAAATTCTCTAACCCAAGAGAATCAATAGTTAAGTTCCTAGATATGATTAGACAAAAGAGTAAAAGAGGGCTTGGATGTGAAGAATCTAGTGGTGATGAGCTGCAAGAAAATAGAAAATTCAATGGGTTAACCAAGGGTGTGAACCTCAATGAAGAGAGAGGAAACTATCTTCAAATTAAAAGATTTATAGGTCACTTTTAGGTAAGAAAACCATAGGTATATCATGCATCAAATAAAATTTCTAGCAAATATCATTTTTGCAACAAAGAAGGATCTAAAATATATGATTGCTACATAAGAAAGTCATAGAGAAAAGGTGCAAAGTTGAGATGGAATCCCAAAGAAAGTGCACAATCCTCCCTCACACATAAACTTACTAATAGAAATGGACCCACTACTTGGGTACCAATGGGGTGAAAAGAATGTTTCTGTTTTATTAGTGCAGATTAGTTTTAAAACTACTACAAGAAACATTTGGTTCATGGAAAGTGGATGTTCAAGTCACATGATAAGGAATAAAGACTTCTTTAAAGATTTGAAGCCAGTAAATGGAGGCACAATTGCATTTGACAATAATGACAAGGGCTTCATCAAGTGTAAAGGTAAAATTTATGATTTTGTATAATGCAAGCATCAAAGATGTTTTATATGTTTACGATATCAAGCATAAATTATTGAGTATTAGCCAATTATGTGATAGAGATCATGAAGCTGTGTTTGAACCATCTATATGCAATATATTCGATGCCACTGATGATCTATTGTTTAGTGGTAAAAGGCATGAAAATATTTATTTGGTTAACCTAGATGAAATTATAGAAAAATGGCTATTGCAATCAATGATAACTCATGATTGCGGAACAATAGAATGGGATATATTAACATGTCGAACATTAAGTCTCTTTGAAAGAAAAACTTAGTAAATGGTCTACTAAAACTCAAATATGATAATGATCAAATTTGCAAAGCTTGTTAAATGTCAAAACAAACCAAAATATATTTCTCATTTAAAAATGAAGTATCCACATCTAGATCACTAGAGTTACTACACATGAATTTGTTTGGGTCATCCGACATTTTGAGTCTTGGTGGCAAAAGATATGTATATGTCATTGTAGATGACTATTCTAAGTTCACATAGGTAGCCTATTGGCAAGCAAAGATGAGGCATTCTCTATGTTTTTTACCTTTTCAAAGCTTGTCCAAAATGAGAAGCAATTGTCAATAGTCTCAATTCGAAGTGACCATGCAGGTGAATTCAAAAATAGAAAATTTGTTGAATTCTGTGAAGATAAAGGAATTAACCATAGCTTCTTAGCCCTTAGAACTCCATAGTAAAATGAAGTTATGGAAAGGAAGATAGGACAATACAAGAGATATCAAGAACAATGTTAAATGAGAGTAAATTTTCCAAGAAATTTTGGGGAGAAGTAATTAGCTTTGCTTTCCTTGTGCTAAATAAAATTACTATTAGAGCAATTTTGAAGAAAAAAAACCAAATATATATTATTTCCATTTGTTTGGTTGTGTATGCTATGTGCTGAACAATGAGAATGATGATATTGAGAAGTATGATTCAAAAAGTGGTAAAGCTATCTTCCTTGGTTACTCTTCTAATCGCAAAGCATTTAGAGTTTTTAATAAAAAACTCAAGTTGTAGAAGAATCTGTGCATGTCACATTTGATGAGTTTGAATTAACCTCAAGAAAGGAAGTTAATAGTGATGAAACCACTAAGAAGATGAAAAACCTAAGACTAGAAAACCAAAGGGGTGAAGGAACTTCAAACCAAGATGGTGATCAAAATTCAAAAAATGAAGAGGAGGTAAGTGAAGGTAATGTTTCCTTTGAATATTCTACCGATTTGAAGTTTATGCATGCCCATCCTAAAAATTAATTCATTAGTGATACCTATAATGGTTTAGAATAAGAAGATCCATGCACAAGATTTGTGGGCACTTTACCTTTATCTCTAACATTAAGCGCACTTGCATTGATGAAGCCCTCAATAATAAAAACTAGTTTATTGCCATGTAAGAGGAGCTAAACCAGTTTGAAAGAAATAAATTTTGGAAATTAGTTTCAAGACCTAATCATGTTGAATTAATTGGAACTACATGAGTCTTCAGGAATAAGTTGGATAAAAGTGGACCTATTGTAAGAAATAAAGTTAGGTTGATTGCTAAGAGATATTCCCAAGAAGAGAGAATTAATTTTGAAGAATCCTATGCCCTGTAGCAAGATTAAGAGCCATAAGGATGTTACTTGCATTTGCATCCCATATGAATTTTAAACTATTCCAAATGGATGTGAAGAGTGTATTCCTTAATGAGTATCTAAACGAGGAAGCATATGTCTTAGATTTGAATTAGATGATCAACCAAATTATGTTTATAAACTTACTAAAGCATTATATGGATTGAGACAAACTCTAAGAGCTTGGTATGAAAGATTGAGTAAGTTTCTTAGTAATCATAAGTTTAAAAGATGAAAAGTTAATATTACATTATTCATAAAAAATGATGGCAAGGATATCTTAATAGTTTACACAGATCACAGTATTTTTGGTGCCATTAATGAAGCCCTTTGTGAAGAAATTTCAAGGATTATGTAGGTAGAATTTGAGATGAGATGATGGGGGAGCTCAAATATTTCTTCAGATTGTAAATAAAGTAAAAAGAATGGAATCCATATTTATCAATTGAAATATACAAGGGACATGCTCAAGAAGTTTAAAATGGAAGAAGTGAAAGCTGCAAATACTCCAATGAGCACTTCAACAAGATTGGACAAGGGGGTAAACTTGCAAGTCAAAAATTCTTTTGTAGCATGATTGGTTCACTTTTATACTTAATTGCAACTAAGTCCAATAACCTATTTATTGTATTTTATATGCTAGATTTCAGTCGAGTCCAAAGGAATCACACTTATATGTAGCAAAATGAATATTTAAGTATCTAATTGATACACCAAGTCTTGGGCTATGTTATCCAAGAGGATCTAGTTTTGAATTGATTAGATGTTCACATGCCAACTTTGGAGGATATAAAGTTGATATGAGAAGTACTAGTTGAACATGTCAATTCCTTGAAAATATGTTGGTTTCATGGTTTTCAAGGAAACACAGTAGTGTCACTCTCTCCACTGCAGAAGTAGAATATATTGTAACTGAAAGTTGTTGTGCGCAATTGTTGTAGACAAAACAACAATTTTTGGATTATTGATTAAATTACAAAGGTATTACAATAAGGTGTGACAATATGAGTGCAATATGCTTGATGAAAAATCTAGTGGTTCATTCATGTACTTAGCATATTGATATTAGACATTACTTCATTAGAAATCATGTAGAAAAACATGATTTTTGCTTAGAATATGTGCTTACAAATGCTCAACTTGCTGATATTTTCACTAAACCATTGTCATCAGATAGTTTTTACACCATTAGGAGAGAATTAGAAATGATAGATACAAACACTTAGGTTCATGCATTGTTAATTTAAATTGTTAACTATTTGCAGGAATTTATTTGAAAACTACATAAAATAAATTACTTGACAATGATGATTGTTGGGAAAGAAAAGAGCTAGAATTTAGTAATGATGAAAAACTTAGAAAAGAGAAAATAAAAAATTTAAGAAAATTTGTCTGGGATGGAACCACTTGGGCCCCAGGCACTCATTGCACCAAGCGCCTACACCAGAGGCTCTTGCCTATTTGAAAAGTCAAAAAACTAGTTGCTTTGCTTCGTTTTCCTATTCCATCTATCTACCATTCCAAGGCCCTTGTTTTCTCTAAAACTTCAATCCATTCAAGTCCTATTGATTCCCATTCTATTTATCTATTTCCATAAATCCCTACATCCCATGGCACCAAAGGAGACAGTCTCCAAACCCCAAATAGGGATAAAGCACCCTAGGACGTGAGGGGGAGCGTGCATGTCAAGGGGAACCATCTCTAGAGCATCTACAAGGTCTAGGAGAGTCCGCTTCACTAGTGGCTCTCAAGGTAAAGCATATACTCCTACTCACTCATATGAGCATAATGAAGAAGCAAAAGTGGAAATAGGAATGGGTAATGGAGAAGAAGGGAGATATATTAGGATGTTTGATCTAATGTCTCCGCCTGCCATGGTTGATGGGAAGAAGGTTCCCAAACCTAAGTTTATCCCAAAAGATCTCCTAGATTATTATTTTGTCATTGAGGGAAGAAAATTCAAATTTTATACTACCATGCTTGGGAGGCTAGTACATGTCCCTAGGAAGGTGGATTTTGACTTTCTAGATAGATGCAAGTCTGATATTTGCACAATGATAAACTACCTAGGATGGGATGATCTTATGGAGTATGATGCCCCAATCTATAATGAACTGGTTCTTATATTTTTCTTCAATTGGAACCCCAAAGAGTTTTGTAGTAATGTGAAGAGAGTGGATATTAAATTTAGAACATATCTTGTCCCCAGAAAGAATTTTGGGACAGATACTCGGCGTGTCGTATGATGAGGAAGAATTAGGATTGAAAAGTGAAGAATTTTTTTATGCCTTATCCACTGGGGCTATAGGGATGGTTCACAACCCTGCTCACAGGTACATGAGAACAAATGACCTTTCCATAGAAATGAGGATGCTTAGGAAGGTGATGGAAGCAATGATACTACCTAAATTAGGAGGAACAGAGTAGGTTATTGTAGTAGAGGCAAGAATTCTTTATATAATTTATCATTATAAGTATGTGAGCCTACCAAAGATGATATTGAATGTCCTTGGTTACATGCCATAGCCGACTAATCATGTGGTTCCATATGGCATGTGGCTAACCAAGGTATTTGAGCACTTTTCTGTCCCTACACTTGGAGATTCTGCTCTAACATAACAACTCACTAAAAGGATAGGGTTCAAGATACTCTTCTCAGAGAATGCACATCAGAGAAGAAGACTATTGAGTAGAAAAGGTGGAGAAACACAGAAGGGGAATGGTAGGAGATGAAGAATCCAAAGAAGAAGAAGAGGGAAGACAGAATGAGCAAGGGGAAGGAGAAATTAGGGCACTTTCCTAAGGGGAGGAGGAGAGGGAAAGAGAGGAAATGGATTGATAGGGCATCATCTTCTTCACATGCACTGCTATAGTTCCTACAATGCAACCATCTTCAGCTTTTGCCAACTTAGAAACCAAAGTAAAAACACTTAAAGAGGAGATGCAGGTGATTAGATAGAACCAGCAAGTCATGAGGAGGGACCAAGATCTCATTTGTCAGCAGTTGGATGTATTGCTTTCCCATTTTGGTCTCTATAGTCCTACCAAGTCAACACCCACACAGCCTATCTCACCAGCATAGGTCCCCACTCTTGCCCCACATTACCAAGTACTTGAGCCCACATTTACTTTCACCAAGCTTGTCACCCCTCCACCAGCTTAGGCGGAGCCTACTACTATTGGCCCTTCCACCTCCACTATTGCCTCTAATGTTTGACAGAAAGGGGGAGGAGTCATGAAGACTTATGATGACTTATGATTCTTTTACAATTACATGAGTGGCCATGTAGTGAGGATTCATGTGGAGGATGATATATTGTGGTTTTAATACCTATTTGGCTTGATGATACTTATGATTATAGCTTGATACTTCTTCTTACTTGATTTGGATTTATATACCTATTATTTTGACACCTCTGATATTCACATTGATTTTTATTTGGGATTCATGATCTAGATTATCTGGATACTTTATGATAGTGATGATCCTATCATGAAAGCATTGTAGTCTCAAGGCATATATCAAGCTTATTTGGGAAACTTCACTGTTTAAGATCTCGAATAGGGACTCCATTCCTAATCAGACTTTCTATAATCAATTTCATGGCTTGATGCCTTAGTCATTTCAAGATTAAAATAATTGTGCTTGAAATGATTAAGTAAGGGAATTGATTCAACTTTGTGAATTATTCTTTCATCATTCATGGCTGTCAAAAGATGATGTGTTCAAAACTCATGAAATATATATTCTCTTAATTTTGGGAAACATAAAAGTCATATGTCTTAGAATACTATGTAAAAATCATAAAATGGAAAGTGATTTGTTAATCATCAAAGGAGGGGAGATTTTGAAGGCTCTAACTTGCTTAAAACATGTGATAATCCATATTTTGGTGATTAACTAAATCCTAATATACATAAAAAATCACAAAGGTTCATGAAAAATCAAAGTGTAGTGAAGTGAATGCAGGTGGCAGCCAAATAGCATAGCCGCCTATGCACATCGCCTACACCATATCCAAATGATAGCTACCCACGCACATCGCCTACAACTATAGCTGAAGTCAAGGTGCCTCCCACATATTGTTTGCCATATTGAAGAAAAGAATCACCTTGCAAACCCATGCCACATGTGGATACTAACTAAAGCGCAGTTAATACCACAATCGCCTATGATATCACTTGTGAATAGACAAAAAAATGAATTTAGAAGAAAGCCAAGGTTCATTCTCTTGAGTCTAACCCTTCTATTTAGCTTGATTTTGATGATGGACATGATTAACTAGCAAAGTTTTGATGATGAGCAAATACATGAGTGAAAAGTTGAGGTACTAACAAGTCACTTTTCCTAATATTGCAGTGATAAATGAATAAAATAGGTTAACTAAATAATGAAAGTAACTTCAGAGGGACGGATAACATACACAAGATCATATCAAGTTGTAATCCACCACAGTAAAGTTTTCAGAGGAAGAAAAAGAAGTGAACGCTCAAGAAATAATATCTCTAAATTAAGAAGAAGATTTTAGATGTACTAGAACATGTCTGAAGTTAATAGAAGTAAGTTTGGAATAAGAAGAAACCTTTAGAAGGACTGAAAGACTAAGTCTGAATGCCTCAGAGTGAGATCAGAAGATGCTTCAGATGGTGGGCATGGACTTTAGGTATGAACTTCAGATCTGAGGAATTCAAAAGTTAAGTTCAGAAGATGTTGAAGTCATTAGAAGATCTGGGAGATAAGTTTAAAAGCTTTAGAATGAGTTTAGAAGTGCTTCAAACATTGAATAAAAAAGAAATTATAGCTGATGGAACTATCGGGCATCAGAAGGAAGTTTGAGAGTAACTTCAGAGGTGCTTCAGATGTTTTGAAGTACATTGCTAGAGGAAATACTAATAGATGCCAAAGTTCAAATGGTGGACACAAGCTTCAGAGGGGAACCTCAAGTTTGAGAATCTTAGAGGTGAAGTACAAAATACTTTGAGCCATTAGAAGATCTAAAGATTAACTTCAAAAGAGAGAATAGAAGCTTTAGAGGTCTTTCATAATTGCCTTAGAGGAGAAAAAATGCTTCAAAAGTTTAGAAATTTTAGAAGTTCCTCAAAGTTACTTCAAATGTTGGATAGAAGCTTCAGAGGAGTACGCCACACTTCAAACGTCAGAAAGAATGATCAGAGCAAGGGAGTCTTTTCAAAAGATTTTCAGAGTTACTTCAAAGGTATTTCAGAGAAAGAACAATAATTGCTAGTGTCACAACATGCAGAAGGAACACATTGAGTGTAAAAAATCAACCTGAGAGGGCTGCATTAGTAGAAACATTCTGCTTCAGATGTTCAAAAGTTAACATCATAGGTGCTGAAGCATGGAGGCATGGCGTTAAAGGATTCACGTCACTTCAGATGTTCTGAATCAAGCTTACGAAGCATTACAAAAGATGCTAGTTTGAAACGTTTGTGATGAGCTCATAATATACCATATTTTAATGCTTAAATTCACATATGTTTTGGATCCTCTTTTGATATAAATTTTATAATTTATAACCACGTTCTAAGCATATTTTAGTAAATTTGTACTTAATTTGGTTATTACTTCAAGTGAATTCTATGTCGATTTGTCATGTCTAATTAAAGATAATTTGGTGTAAGAAATGAAAGAAAATATGGAAGAGATCAAGGTGGAGAAAGGAGCAAAATAATGGAGTTTAGATAATAAACAAGCGGCTGAAAAATAAAGATTCAAAAATTGTAAAATATTAAGGTCAGAAATTCTGAAAGTAACTTCAGAATTATGTTAAAAATTCTGAAGGTAACTCACAAGTATGTTAGAAATTCTGAAATGGAGTTGGGTAGTCAGATAATTTGAGTGCCACGATAACCAAATTAGACGCCGTGGCATCTAATGTGGTAAAACCTGGCGTTACTTGGAGGCCATTTTGAGTATAGATGAAGATGAATTTAGCTCAAGTGGTCAACATAGAAGTTTTATCCCTTGAAGTTATTTATCCAAAAAATCAATAATCATAAGATTTAGAGTTAAAATATAGAATTTATGGCCAAAACATTGTAACTGTCTTAGACTTCATTCTCACTAATAGAAGTTTTTGATTTGCAAAACATGGTATCAATTATGATTTAATTTTGGCATATTTTGAGGATGATTTGGAAATCACATTCAATATGAAAGTTTTTCAAACTTATATTTTTAATAAATTAAGAACCACATAATTCTAAGTTCAAATGAGAAAGTTATATCCGGAACAATGCCATCAGAACTTCTAGTACATTAACTTCAAAAGTTATCAAAAGGCGTCACTTATGAGCTCAGACAACTCATGATAGAGGCTGATTGAGAAAACGTGATAAATATGAAAGATGTATCCCTTGCAATTATTTATCCAATGAGATAATAATCACATAATTCTGAGTTTATATGAAATCGTTATGAGCAAAATATTAAAACTACTCTAAATTGTCAGAAATTCTAAAGAACTTCTGAAGCTCGAAATATGAATGTCAAAATTTTTGAAGAGGTTCTAAAGCTTGAAATATTAATGCTAGAAATTCTGAAGAACTTCTAAAGACTGAAATATGAATGTTAGAAATTTTGAAGAACTTCTGAAGCTTGAAATATAAATGTCAGAAATTTTGAAGAGGATATGAAGCTTGAAATATTAATGTCAGAAATTTTGAGGAACTTTTGAAGCTTCTACAATAGCTAAATAAGAATGAAAATTTTAAAACTTCAGAAAGATTTTTTAGCAACAACTTTCAGAAGTTAGTTTGAAGATTTTAGAGTGTTTTAGAGGGACAAAATTATAGATAAAAGTTAGGTGTTGCAGCACCTGTTGGTCTTAGAAGTTGTAGAATTGTAAATTATTTTGAAGTACACAAATTGAGTTATTTTTAGAGGCTAATTTGCATGCGTCAAATGTTGCAAATCTTAGAGTCTGAGATATGCAGATTGTGAAGTTATTAGTGGAAGTTAATTTTTAGGCATAAGATGTGTTGCAACTTTTAGAACCCAGGATGTGCAAAAACTCAATTATTTTTAGAACTTCTATTTTTATGCACTAGAATGTTTTGCAAGCTATATTTTTGTTGGGAAATATTGAGTTATTATTGGAAGAGGATCTCCATGTGTGGAGGAATTATAGTTTATGGAGGAGTTCTACTAAAACTCTATTGTTTAGGTTATTTAAGGACATCTAGGATGAACACAGTGGGGACAGAGAGTTGGATGAGGAGAAGAGCTTAGAGCAAGAAGATCTTTAGAGAAAGCTACTACAATTTTCATATGCTAATTTTGTTTTCTTTATAGTTCATCTACTATTTTTGAATCAACATTTAAACTTGGATTATGATGATGTTTATCAATTACTTAGTTGGTTTTAATTCAAATATGATATTCTAAATTTCTTTTGTCTAGGGTTAAATGGATCCTAGCAATGAAATTTGTGTTGATGTTTGATTTTTCAGTTAAATTATCTTCTTTCTCATTGTTTCTTCTTTTCTAAGCTTAATGCATATATATGCTTAGCTATCATGTGCATGAACTGAGATTCTTAATTTATACTTGAGAGAAGTGAATTAGGAACAGACTCTTGAATTGAAGAACATATGATGTAATAAAGTCTAGAGATAGTCATTGTACATGTGCAATTCGTATGAGTATGACCTTGTGAGCGCATATATTACACTTGGATGCTTAAGCTAAATGGGTTTATTGATTTGGATTTGCGTGGAGACATAGTAAATCACTTCAATAGGCATACCTATTGTAATAAATGTGGTGTTGAAATTTGGAAAAACTTTTTCACATTTCAGTAAAATGAAGATTGAGGTAATAAATAGTAAATTATAAAGAAATTTGTTATGAAAAACTGAATTGAACAAAGTAAATGACTTCATTAGTAGTTTTGAGTGAAATTGATTCAAGTGGTGATTTTGATTAAAGTCATGTATATGACTTTAATAACTAATGAAGCATGTTTATTATGTGAAATGTGATATGTGTGAGCTATTAAATGATATTTTTATGATAATTTAGTAGTTTTGAACTATTGAGTTTAATGTGATGTAAAAAGAACTCAACAAGAGATTTTCATTAAATTACAAAATTTTGAATGGATGAATAATTACACATGATGTTTAAGGTGTTTGAAACATGCTCATGTGGATATTAGTAGAATTTGGTCCATGACTTTTACAAATTTCATCATTGTGAACTATGTAAATACATTTAGAAGAAAAATAACTAAAGTGGTGAAATTGAGTAAACAAATGTCTATGATTTATATGAATGGCCTGAAGCAGTTATCGTATGCATTATAATGTGTGTGAAGCATTAGTTTTAGTATTGGATGTAATTTGGAAAGGAAACGACTTATGGAATTACGTGTAGTAGAAAATTCAATTAAAAAGAACAGACTGAGTAATTTTTGAAATTTGACCTCAAATAAGGTGATGAATAGCATGAACATGTTTAATTTCACACATGTGATATGCATGAAGTGATTATAGGAATATTAGGAATATTTATAAGAAATTAGACTAGTAGTGGTTTTGTTTGTAAGTGAAAAATGCAAATTGCTGCAATTGAAAGCGTACAAGTTATTACTCAAACTTAGGGTGAGAGTGATTATTGTAAATGATCATTTTGAGATGATTAGGTGCAAGACTAAATAAAATTGTAAAGTGAATTATGATGCAAATGCAACATCCCATGATTTTGGAGTTAATTTATGTGTTAAACATTAAAATATGATGAATGACAATTGAACATTATAATGGGGTCACTTATGGTCAAATTTTGACATATTTATAGACTGATTTTGAAAAAGTGTTCAAAAAATAAAAGTTGTAGCCCTTTAAGTTATCTTTCCAAGGAATCAAGAATCACATGAATCCGATGTCTTATGAGGAAAATATGCATAAAATATTGAAGAGGTGTTGGGCTGCTAGATTTTGGGTTACTATGCGCCCAAGTTGCTACCAAGAGTCAGATTTTTGGGCACTCATGCGCCCAACTGAGTGCCTATGCACCCAACTTGCTGCCTAGGGATGGCATTTTGGGCGCAGAGGCACCCGTTATGCTGTAAAGATGGCTAACTGACTTTTTAAACCCCATTTCATCCCATTTTTGTTATTTTTCATCTCATTCTTCTTGTCTATGCCCTTACCCATACCCTAGCTCCGTTATGCTCAATCTCATGCCAATTTGCTAGAAAATTGCCTTGTCTAAATGAAAAACCATTTGATCTTTTATTTAAACCCAAGTTTAAGTCGTTTAAACAATGGAAAATAGATGAAAATTCGGTTTTTACAAATGGAGGGAGCTATTTCGAGTTTTGACCATGGATTCTCATTCATGAGTAAGTCTCAAATTTCTAATTTTTTGCATAGCTAAGGTTTTGAGGAATTTATGAACAATGGATTTTTAGGGAGAGATGATAGGGTTTTGTTATTTAAATCATAAAGGAAATGATATATGTATGCTTAATAAGGGTTTGGTACTTATTTGGACATGATAAATCGTGATTAGGCACAGTTAGGGTTTAGACATTTGTGAATCATGAAAAAATTGGGGCAAATGATAGATTTGGATGCAATAAATATGGGGAAAATGATTAATATATGTAAAGTGTTCGATCAAATACTTATGTGAGCCATAAGTATGTCTAAGACCCTAAGACTCTCATAGTAGGGAATGAAGGATTAGTCATTGAGGTATAATTAATTGAAAATGAAATTGACCTATGATGATAGAATTTTCTAATATGTTATATGTAAACTGAATCATGCTTGTGTAGGGCTATTGATGTGGATGGAAGGCTATAAAGCTTAAGGAATTGTTGAAATGGAAGCATGACAAGGTAAGTAGGCTCCCTCCTTTGGTTACATGATCTGCTAATCTAGGGATATAAAATATCCCAATTGTTGTTATCCAAGCATATTTGTTTTGAATGGGGATAATAGATATCCCGTATTTCATTATGGATGCTTGTTGTTTGTTTGATTATGTGAATGCATGACCGAATATGGAGGATGAATATCCCTTTATATAGAATGAGATTATGACTTTTCAGACATGAATGAAAGTATATCTGATTGCCTAGGGATAGTGAATATCCCTTAGAATGAAATTACTTAATTTTGTTAGAAATGAATAGAGTACATGATACAATTGTGGATGATATGATGTATATGCTATATTGAAAAATTGCGATAATGTGTATAAAATGTTTGATATATGCTAATTTTGGACATGGGTTAGACATGTTTTGGGTTTGAATATAGTATGTTAGATTATTAATAATTATTTTCTATAGTACTTGCCTACTTACTGAGTTGCCTGAACTCACACCTTCTTGTTTAATTTTTAGCTGATAAGTCAAGTGAAGAATTCCAACTGTGGGTTGGAACTAGTGAGCAAGAGATTGAAGACTTATTTATTATGGTATTATAAATTATAAATATAAATTTCATTATGTATTTGTATTTAGGTGATTATATTTAATTGATTTCAATTGATGTATAATAGATGGAATGACATGTCATATTAATCTTGTAGATGAATTACATATAGTCTAGTGGGTATATTACCATCATGACTCATCCTAGATCTTGGGTTGTGTAATTGTAAGAGTGTGTGTTTTTAAAATTATTTCACTATTTTATTTGAAGTTAATATATAATATGTTATGGAGTATGATTGTATAGGTTTGAATAGCCCATTTTTAGGGGAGACCCTGTCCAGGTTTGAACAACCCATTTTCAGGGGAGGCTCTGTCCGATTTTCTGTAGAAATTATGTAATTTAGAAAATGGAACCCAACCACCCTATCCTAAAAGCGGGCAAATCATAGTGAAATATAGTGCAAAATGGTAGGTTGTGCCTCGAAAGGCAGGGCATGACACCTATCATAACACTTGAGAATGAGTGATAGATACTTTAGTGCATTTGATAGACAACGAGAGGAATGATAATTTATTCAATGCAATTCACCAATACAAATGGATTTGCTAGGTGAAGTGGAATCACTAGATATTTCATCCATTGATCTTTCTTATTTTGTTCTTGCAATTTGTTAACTTTATTATTTTGTTCAGATTTAGTTTTTATAACAATTACAACAATTCACGTGATTAAATCATATTGATTTGATACAAGTTTGGCACTTAGTGTATAACAATATACTTCCTCATTGGAATAATGCTCAACTCACTTATTCTATATTAATTGTACAAGAGCCAATAGTTCACAAAGAGCTCAAAATTGCAAACTCTTGACCTTCAAAGGTTTGGAAGTTTTATTTCAAAGGATCTGAAGCAACGACGAACACACAACATTTTAGAAATTCCAAAGAGTGCCTAATATTGCAAAGTCTCGACCTTCAGAGGATAAGAAATCATATTTCAGAGGCTCTAAAATGATGATGACTTTAAAAAGCAATGAAATCTCATAATTTTCGAAAGAGCACCCAAAATTGCAAAGTCCCAGACTTTCAGATGTTTTGAAATTTTATTTCAGAGGCTTTGAAGCAATGATGACTCTCCAATAGTTAGAAATTTAAATGTTTCACTTGCATTTAATGTATGCTGCCAACCCAAATGGCTAATTTTTGAATCCAAGTATAAAAAGAGTTACTTTGGGATGTTCTAGAAGTTAGTTGCAAGCATTAAACATGATTTATTTAGAGCATTTACAAGCATCCAAGATTTCGACTCTAGCTGCGCTAAAATCTGAAACAACATTCAAAGCCACATCCTCAACAATCTTTCTGGAGTCTGAAACCTTTATTCTTTAATATCATATTATTTATTATTTTGCTTTAATTTCTATAAAAATAGCCTAAGTAAGAGGCACATATTTGTACAAGTTATTTATGTTTTCTTGTATAGCAAGCAAGGGGCTTGCTGTTCGTTAATGTTGATTACAGTAAGTAGGAAAGATTTGCTAGGAAGTGTTAGAGTTTTTAGTGAGCTCTAAAAACCAAAGTGTATTTGATTAAATTATTGATTAAGGTGTTAGTGGAACCTAAGTGTAGTAGATAGTCTGACTCAAAGAAGTAGAGTAGGAACCTAAGAAGGACCAAACTACTATAAAAATCACTATCTTAGTATATTGTGTGATTTTCTTTATTCCTTTTCAATACCACTATTTTAATTTGGTCAAAATTTAAAAAAAAACTCAATTCACTCCCCTCTTGAGATACCATCAGTTAGGGACTAATGCCTTCCATAGTTAATACCACAACCGCCTACCATATCGCTTGCTAAATCGTAGTCAATTTTCGTAGTCGCTAGCAATTTGCTTGCCACTTCAATGGTCAAAATATTTGAACATTTCCTCATATTTAATTGTTAGCCCCATTCAAATGATAGCTCAAGAGGGGGAGTGAATTGAGTTTTCAAAAATTATGGCCAAATAAAATTAAAGTGCTAAAAAGAAAGGAAGGAAATTATGCAGCACACAGATAATGATATTTTTATAGTGGTTCAGCCTAATTCAGTACCTACTTCACTCTATGAGTCAGCCTTTCTTGCTACACTCAGGTTCCACTAAATACCTTTTAGTTTTCTCAAGCTTACTAATAAACTTCTATAACCAATGGTTTTCAAAGTTCACCAATAAACTTTTACACTTTCCCAGCAAGTCTCTCTACTTGTTGTAGTATTCTATAATACTAGCAAGCTCATTGCTTGCTATAACAAATAACAAATTAGATTGTACAAGAATATGCCTCTTACTTATGCAAAGTATATAAATTTAATGCAAAAGTAATAAATATAGTAAACTTAAGCACGGGTGATGTTCAAATTATATTATCTCGTAAGTGCACGAGTGTATAATAGTATAATGTACAAAGCAAGGGTTGATCCCATAGAGAATTGTTCAAACTGATTAAATTAGATCTAGCTACTAAAACTAAGGCAATCCTAAAAAGATGTAATGAAGACTAAGTAAATCTAAGTGTAAGGTGAAATAATATAAAACAATGGCAGTGAATATTAAAAAAGAGATCACAGGGTGTAAGAATCTAGGGATCCGATTTCACCACTCAATGACATTTAATGATGTTAGGATGTTGGTGTCAATTTATTACCTTGGGTTCATTTCATCTGATATATGATTATTGCCATTTGACATCTAGGTTTAAATTAAGTATTTTCTCTCATTTCAATTACCTATAGCATGTAGTGTAATTGAGGTTGAAACCTCATGAAGATTAGAGGAACTTAATGAACCAAGAAAATAGTTTAGCATATGGCATCTACCTTAATAATCTACTCATTCATTCAAGATAGATCTAAAATATGGTATAGCATATGGCTTCTACCTTAACCATGTTTCATCAGAAAATCAATTTAATTCATAAAATTGGTGATCAAGTAATTAAATAAATTAAATGATTACAATAAATACAATGAATGAAATAAAATAAAATTTAACTGATAATGCAACAATTCCAGTTGTCAAATAATAACAAAGAGGTCTACATTATTACCCAAGAAAAAGAAAATTAGTTCATGCTAAAAAGAAAAAGAAAACCCTTTAAAATATGCATGTGCAGAACTTGAAATCTCCCTCTTGCTCCCTTGCAAATCTTTCCTCCAATACATGTGCCACTTGTTTCTCTTCAAGAAGTCCCTTATTTCTATGTTAATAACCCTTTAAATAACCCAATTTTAGGTTTGTTGCACCTCCATATAGATTCCCAGATTGGTATTATGTAAAAACTATTAAACTTCTAAAAATATCATCTTTTCACACTTGTATTGTTCACTAGGAATAATGTTTAGTATTTTGATTATAACTATCTCATATGATACCTAAATCATATAATTTTTATTGCATTAGAAAGATAATTTGAAGATCTAAAAACTTTTATATAGATCACTTTTTTCAAATCAGCATATATATGTGCAAAAAAATTCGATGAGCTGGTCAAAGTGCAACACACATAGATGCTATTGCCGCAAATCCCAATGCCGCAACATTAAACTTCTACCCATCAGTGCCATCTTCAAATGTTGTCCTAATGCCGCAACACCTAAATCCAATGCTGTGACATTAACTTGGTATTTGCTAACGCGTTTGGAACCTCCACTGTGAATGCTATTTTAACACTTGAAACAGAGACTAACTCTATTAAGTGCAATATATAATCAAAACTAGTGAAATTACATCAATTGAGGACCCAAATCATGTGGCTTTAGGTATTAAAATATGGTAAAATATGAGTTATCAATGAATATTTCAAACTCCAAAGAAGTTAGAGAAGAATAAGCTTTGAATGCTGATCAAAGATTTATGCAATGGAGTTGAAAGCTTTTGGAAGAAAACTTAAATGTGAGTAAATGCTCTCTTTGTTTGTTTGATGTAAATCTAACTGTTAGAATGTCTTTGATAACTCCTTTTATATCAAAGTTTAAAATATGTCTATTATGGAGGATGGTGTTCATTTAATGTAAGAGAATATTCAAAATTTTGACCATTGAAGTGTTCTTGTAGCTTCATATCTTTTGAAGCAAAGATTTCAGCACTTCTGAAATGACGGAGAACTTCTATGAGTGACACTTCTTTGGAACTTCTAAAATCGCCGCTGTTTGATGTTGTCACACCTTCAGAACTTCTGAAATACTAACTTTAGCACTTCTAAAGTAGCAAAAATCTACGATCATGAATGACTTGGATTGGCAGGTTTAGAATACTGCTTCAGCACTTTTGAAGACTTTAGAACTTTGGAAACAATGTGAATCACTTGGCTGTGCACCTTTGAACTTTATCTCTTCTGATTTTAGCTTGAGAACATCTGAAGTAAAACTTTAGTAAGTTTTGAAGCTAGATTTCGTAACTTATGAAGTTTTGAACTTAGTCAAGTTCAAAATTTGTAATTTTAGACTTTAAAGACATGTTATCGGCATGTTTTAGCACTTTTATAGTAAAACTTCAGAACTTCTAAAATGACGTTAAATCTTCGGTGTCTAGGCTTCATGCTTTAGCACATATGGAGTGCCTTGCATACTTACTTCAACACTTCTAAAGCTATCTTTCATAACTTTTGAAGCAATGTTGAAGCTGTTTTAATGTCCAAACCTTAGCATCTGACTAGGATTACTTCAGCAATGTACTTTAGCACTTCTAAGGTACTTCTAAAGTCACTTTGAAGTTCTCATTTGATACCAAACATATCCTTTAACTATAGTTTTGTAATGCCTAGGTCATCAAAATAAGGGTAAGTGTTGGAAAATATTGCATGATGGATATGAACCAATTTAAAAATTTAAAGTTAATTTATGCTTTGAGCACGAGTGCATGAGAGCATGAAGCTGAATACGATGTAGGTGTCACTTATATCCAATTTTTGGCATATATGATGGATGGTTTAGGAAAATTATTCAACACAAAAGTTATATCTCTTTAAATTAAATTTTTAATGCATCAAGAATCATGTGATTTAGATATCGAATGACAAAGTTAGAGCTAAAATACTATAACTATGTCTAGAGCTTCATATTACGTTAAAATAAAATGTGTCACTTTGAGGCTAAACGACTCATAATTTAGGCTAAATCAAAAAAAATTATGGACATAAAAGTTGTATATCTTGAAACTATTTTTTCAACGTATTAAAAATCATATAATTCAGACATTGTATGAGGAAGTTATGGCCAAAATGTCAAGACTGCTCTTGACTAGCAGCAGGTTGGGCGCCGGGAGGGTAGCAACACCAAAATCCAGGGCCACGGTGCCAACGACCCGATAAGTTGATTTTTGGGTTTTTAAATTTATTTTTGTTTGTTTTTTACATTTTTTCAGTTTTTCTTCTTCCCCCATGCCCTAGCCTTGAAACCTAACCCTTCGGACATGGATTCCTTACCATTTTAGCTAGAAAGGAAGATGATCTATGCATGGGAGTCATCAACTATGAAACCCATCCTAAGTTTCAGCCATTTTGACGGTGGGTAAAGGAAGAAAACATGATTTTCTATAAATGGAGGGAGCTACTTGGCATATTGAGTTTGAAATCTCGCCCATGGATGGAAGCCACACTTGGATTTGGTGGTAAGTTGGTTTTTCCTAACCGAATTCATGATTTTTGTTAAGTTAGGGTTATTTAGATTTTGTAAACAATGGAATTTTGGGGAGACTTCATGGTTTATGGATAATTGCTATGGGAAAACATAATTAATTTCTTAATTGTGGCAATTTTGAAATGATTTGTGCCTATTAGGGTTTTGTGAATAGTAATTTTGGGTGAACTGATGGGGATTTGTTGCTAAACCCATGGGGAAAATAATTAATTCATGGATTATAGCAGTTTAGGACCTGTTTAAGGCTAAAAAAGCTAATTTTGGCCCATGACCTAATTAAAGTCCAAAAGGGGCTTTTATGTATAAAGTGTTTAAACAATAAATTGGATAAATTAAGGACTTAATTAGCTTATTTTTATGATTATTAAGTTAATAACCATGTCATACAATGAGCATGTATGGTTGGAAAAGAAATCCCTTTGAATACTTCATTGACTTGTTATGAAATAATAATGCTTACAAGATGTTTGATAAAATACTTCCATGAGAGAAGTGATGTGAGTGACTAACCATATTACAACTTGTGATTGGCTAGTAAAGGGGCATTAATTTGATGTATTCAATGTATGAATTACATGATTAGAAAGTAATTAAAGAGACATAAGTTAGATTGCCTTGTGGTTAATGTTAAAGTACAATTATTCACTTAAAAGGTAGATGAATTTAACAATGTATCAATTATTGTATCTAGAAATTATAATTGATTAATTAGATATGAATTTGTTATAGTTACCTATCTAAATGAATGAAATTGTTGAATGAACTTGATGGAGCTTGAGGTAAGTAAACTCTTTCTTGGTTGCATGTATGATGGATGGAGATATTAATTATTCCATTTATTTAAATTCGGCCATGTATGATTGGTTGGGGATAGTGAACATTCCATGATATTAGTGATATGTATATGCATGTGTGGGCTAATGAGGATAGTGGATCCCGTGTTTTGATAGAGATGGATGTTTATTAAGTTTTATGAATATGTGAATATTGGGGATAAAAGGTATCCTGTATCCTATATGTTTGTGTAATTTCCCTTATTCTTGTGTATGGATGTCTAAATGAAAGGGATTGAGAATATCCCAAGTTTGCACTAGATGGAATAGATGAGAAGAGTATATCCCAAAATTGTGAATACTGTATTGATAAGTTATGAGAATAAGAACGATCCCATGAATTATATTTTGTTGTATATGTATGAATGTAAGAATTAGAAAGGATTTTGAGTAGAATGCCATATATGATAATTGAATGATTGTGTATATAGATGAAATAAGGAGCATTCTAAGAATTGTATTTGACATAGTGATATGTTGTGTAATGCCTGTATGTCATAGTACGTCTAAAGGGAGTAGAATGTGCATCTTGGAATATTGAGGACTGGAGCCTCATGGATATATATTCATGTAGTGATTGTATTGTTATATTGTTATATTATATTTATGTTCTAGTCTAAAACATGTGATTTCTAATTGATTATTATTTACTAATGTGCCTTACTGAGTTCACCTGGGACTTGCGCCATTTTATTTTAATGTTTAGTTGGTAGGTCAGGTAAAGAATTTCAACTATGAGTTGGAGATTATGAGGAAGACTGAAGAAATGCTGTGGTATAACACTTTTTAATTGTAATTCATGGTATTTGTATCATTATAGTTAAAAGAATTCAAATGATGTATTTATGATATAGTGACATATCCTAGTGAGAAATATTCATGATATTGTTAATGGATTTGTGTGAATCCAGTGATTTACATTGCCATCATGATTCATTTTCAATCTTGGGCATGTAACTATGGGTGAATAGGTAGTTGTAGTTGTAGTTGTGTGTTTTATGGTTATGTCCTTGTTCTATAACTATTTGAAATTATAGTTTTATATGATTCATAAATGCACAGGTCTAGATCCCTATATTTTAGGATAAACTCTGCCAAAGTTTTAGTAGACTATTTTCCTTAGAAATGGAGAAATAATAGGGTAATGATAAAATGCATAAGCCCCAGGGTGGGGCATTACAAGTTTGGCCTTGCAAGCATTGGATCACACATTTGAAACAACTTATGAAGTCATTTTGGACTCAGAGATCTTGTATAACTACAACCTTCATACTCTGGGATTTACAAGATTTTCTTCCTTGTTAACTAATTGTGGATATTGTCTCTGACATAAGCTTGAATGTGCAGTACACAATTCTAAAGTTACTTTCCTTAATCTGATTTATACATATATACATACATATATATACATACACACACACACACACACACATATATATATATATATATATATATCACTGCACACTTGGGAACATAACTGTTAGTACCTTAACACTTCACTTACATGTTTTTGCTCATCATCAAAATCAAGCTAAGTAAAAGAGTTTTGGATCATCATTAATGAGCACCAACTACCCAATAATGGCTAGATCTTAAATGAAACTATAAAAGGGGCAACTAAGGGATATTCAAGAGGTTGTTGCAGGCATTAAAAGAGCATCAATCTTCATTTCAAAGTGCAACAAAAGCCTTCAAGCCTTCAAGCCCTAAACCTTCCAAGTTCTTCATTAAAGGCATTCACTTACCTCTTTGGAAGCTATTACTGTATTCAAAGTGTGACTCTATCTTCTTCAAAGTCTTTCATTATGCTCAAATAGAAGCACTTTAGAAAGGGGAACATTTTATTTCTCATTTCTATTTTCTTTAGTGCCTTAAGTTGGTATTGGAGACCAAGCTCAAGAAGAACAATCTTGATTATTGGAGTGTATCTCATAACCAAGTTGTTAAGTTATATTTAATCCCCCTTGAGCTAGAATCAAGAGGAGTATAGTGGCACTAATTGTTTATACACTCTCTTAAGCTAGAATCAAGAAGATTGTGAGTGCACTATGTTAGACCCTTTAGCAAAGTACAACACAAGAGGGGAGAGGTGAATTGGGTTTATAAGAATTCTAATGAAACCCCTTTGAAGATTAAAACTCTCTTAATAGTTTAATCAAGACAATAATGCAAATAAGAAAGACAATCACATTCTAGACAAAGATTTTTATAGCATTCAAAATACTTTCTCTACTCTACTCTTTCAAGCACACTCCCTAGTGACTTGGGTTCCACTATATTGTTAGTGAAATAGAAATTAGTACATAGAACACTCTTCTTGATTCCTAGTCAAGGGGGTGTATAACAATTAATGCCTTTATACTCTTCTTGATTCCAGCTCAAGGGGACATGAATACACTCTAACAAACTAATTGTGAGTCACCCTCCAACAATCCATATTGTTGTTCTTGAGTTTGGTCTCCAATACCAACTTAAGGCTCAAACCAAAGATAAAGAAGAAGAATGAATATTACACTTTGATAAGTGCTTTGAGTAAAATGTAGGGGAAGATTGAAGAAGCTTTCAACAATTACTTTGAATGCAGAGAGAGTGCTTCCCAAGTGGTAATTGGCAGCCTTGAATGAGGAATTTGAAGGTTGTGTACTTGATGTCTTGAATGCTTCTATTGCTTGTGAATAAATGAAAATTAAGGCTCTCTTAATGTTTGCGACCACCTTGAAACATCCTAAACTAACTCCTTTTATAATTGCATTTAAAATCAATTCATTAGGGGGGTGGGGGGAGTTGGCGTGCATTAAATGTGAGAGAACATTCAAATTTTTTGATCGTTAGAGTAGGCA
>JAYJMB010024851.1:0-25341 GCA_036873735.1 Pouteria campechiana
AGAGAGACAGAGAGAGAGAGAGAGAGAGAGAGAGAGAGAGAGAGAGAGAGAGAGAGAGAGAGAGAGAGAGAGAGAGATTGTAGTGTGGGGCTATGATCACGGAGAATATAGATGACAAAATGATCACATTTATCACATGGCGCATGGTCCACTCTCCAAAGTTTACCGTCTTTGGGGCTTCTACAAACGGAGCTATTGATTAAGGCCACACTTTTCAACTCAATTCTCTTCTTCCCGACACTGAAGGGTACAATAAATAAGTAACAATGTACAAAAAAAAGAATGGCATCCTATTAATTAGGCTAATGTACAAAATTAAAGTTCAATCAATTCTCAACTTAGAACTTTTAAAAACAGTAAAAAAGCTCTCTTTAAATATTCCCAAATGATTGAAGACTTCAATCTCAACAAACTCTACAAGCCCATGGGAGAATCTCGAAAAATGTAGCTGCCAAATGGTTCCTGTGCCTTCAATGCTTTGCATACACATGTACATAGATTTTCTCAAAATCTTAAAAATAGAGAACCCGACTTGTGTTAATTAAATGGACTTAGAACATTCTAATTTTCGATTATTTGACAAAGAAGATGAGTTCTAAAAACTCATTGTGAACTGTTGACCGATTCAACTAATTTGCCCTAGAATTTTTTTGGATTTTTTGCAAGTATACATTGGTTCATTGATTTTCAAATTGGTCAACTGATTTTGTTTGCCGATATCAGAGAGGGAACATGTTTTAACTTAAAAATGGTTTAATGAATTGAATTTTTAATGTTCACCGATTATTTTATTGAAGAATCGATGGACTGATTTTTATTCCAAATTATTCTAGTGTTTGGATGTACTCAATTAGTTGACTGTTTTCACAAATTAGTTGACTGATTTATTTATCAAGATTCGTAGTATTTTGGCACCTTCTCTAACCGAAGTCAGTCGACCATTTTTAGTATAGGTCGGCCGATTTTCGCAATATCTACAATACTTTTTTACTACATTGAGGCCCTTGAGCTTTTGAAAAACTCTGTCTTTCTTTATAATAATAATAATAATAATTATTATTATTTTCTTATCGTATCTTTCAAAATCTTCTAAGGACATGGGCTTATAGTTTTCGTTTTTGACTTACAGTGTCTTTCTTAAATCCTTAGTTCTTTTGAAAGTTTCCGTTCAAATTTTTTTTATACCAACTTGTATCAATTTGCCTCATTGAAAACTTTTATAAAAGATTCAATTATCCATTTGAGGACGAGAAAAAGAGGAATACAAAAAAACAAGAGAAAAAAGAAAGAATGGTGTAATTAATGTGATAGAGAGTAATGATTAAAATTAAATTAAAATAAATGAAGATAAAATAAGCAATATTTTTGCATTAAAAAATAAGAAATAATAATAAGCGTTTTTTTATAAAAAGATGATAAATGAGGATTAAAAGCATAAGTAATAATGAAAAAAAGGTTTCTAAGATAATTAAGAAGTCAAATCACATTAAAAGATATACCTTTTTTCTTATTCACAAAGAGAGGCAATTATACACTGAAACACTCAATAATTAAATTAATACTCTTGAAAATTCATATAAATTTTATTAATCACCAAAAAAAATATATTAGGTTCAACACTCATGCATATGGGACACATCCACCATCAATTAACCATTAATTTTCTAGTCTGCAGTTAGACCCATAAGGCAAAGTTTGAAATTCAACAAAAACAAAGTCTCCAACCATATTATGACTTTAGGATCACGCGATCAATCCCTGGCATAATGCCCGAATAATACTATAGCACGTGAAGCACAATGTGGATGAATTTGGTTGGTCCACTTATGCAACAGCTGGCTCTCTGGCCCGGTATGGACGCTGAAACGCCCTTGCGTATAAACGCGTAGAGTGAGAAGAACCAAAATCAGGATGCTACCCAAAAGCCTGTCAAGAACCACTGCTGCATGCCACAATCTTTCTTTCCAAATGAGATTTAGAAGCACGATTTTGATGGCCTTTCTAACCACGTACACACAAAGAAACGGTTAGAAGTCAGATTTTGAAGGCAACTATAGCTTATCAGTAGCTTTAATCTAATTTCTACATCGCCTTCTCGGACAGTTAAATCTGCGACCTCAAGTCATTCATCGGACTCAGAAACTATTTAATATAAGAAGCTTCAGTTGCCCGTTTAAAGCTCGAAATTTTTTGTAACCTACTCTTCATTTAAGTTGTATCAATTTTGTAGAAATTAATGGCTTATAAATAAACTCAGTTTTTCATTAAGATTAAAGTATATTGTTGAAGTGTAAGGATATGGTCCTAATCAAAGTTAAAAATAAAAGCGAGAGAATGAGGCAACCCAAAGAAACTAACAAGGAAAGGAACACAGAGGGAAATGATTTCCAAAGAAAGATTTTAGAATATCCAGTGACCTAATTTTAAATATAACTGAACCAAGTATCAAGATAAATTTTGAAACAAATAAACATTCTAGTTACAGTCTGGTTAATTAAAGTTCATAACCAACTTATCGGTGGTTTAGAAGGCAGGGGATAATAAAGAGGAAAATGATTTTGTAGAAAGAGTTTAGAATATTCTGTGACCTACTAGTAGTATGTTATGTCCTAGACCCAGGACAGCATCCCATTCCATTACCCCGATCTTAAGGGTGATTCTTCCAAGATTTGTTATACTCCAATGCAACATAATTTATAAACGAATATTACCTACTAAATAAATGAGAAACAAAGGGGATGTAAAGATCAATTCACAATTCATTCCTTGGGTGCCTTTCTAATCCCATGAGCCGCATAACATGCATCCATCATGGTTTGCAACAACTGAAAAAAAAATAATATATATATATATATAAAGAGATGGGTTCATACGAACTTAATAAGTAGGATACTTGTACTCAACATTCATAAACCATTAAATTCATATAGTCAACCAACTCAATATGAATTATAATGCACACAACATCTTTTACTACATTTCAACACGTCATCTTAGCCATCTGACTAGCAAACCACGCAAGCATCCACTCATTACATTCATCCATCAAACACATTGATCTATTACATCAATGATACAATCAATGCACACATACTCATATCATCTAGCCATTTTTTCCAATCAAATATCTATCTATTGGAATAATGTCATGGATGATTATCTGGTTGACCTAGTGGACCTATAGCACCATTCATAGATGATTATTGGTTAACCTAGTAGACCTATAGCACCATTCATAGATGATTATCTGGTTGACCTAGTAGACCTATAGCATCATTCGATGGTGTGGGAAATAACTCAACCACTAATGGTTGCTTACTCAAACCCTAATGTCTCATATAATCACTTGACCATCTTATCCATCTAGTTTGATCAACAGATTCATCTTAACCGATCGATTGATCCATCTATTCTAATCATTTGATAGTTTGCCTATGAAAGTTCTACAACTTAGATCATCAATACACTAATGTAATGGGCCATAGGATCACACTAGGGAGATAATAGTGCATCTCAACATACTACCAGTATAAACACACTGATATAGTAGGCCATAACATCATACTAGAGAAGTAACATCAACATCCTAATACACTGCCCATTAATACCTCATTCATTGGCCATTTTTTAGATGATATCACCATTTCATTGAGTCTAGAATATTCAAAAATATTAAAATTGCTTATTTGATCATTTAAATCAAATATCATAGAGTACAAATCTCAACTTCCCAAATCTGATTGTCCATGCATACTATCGAATTGGAAAACCACTATTGCCATTGGCGCAAAAAAGCTAAGCGTCTTGGCCGCTAGTGGTAGACCAACGCCTAGGCCACCCACCTAGACTAGCACATTGGGTCTGCTTTTGGATACCCTTGCCTATTGTCATTATTGCCCACTAGACCACCGCCACCCTTCCACTTGCCTAGGCTTGGCCTAGTAAGCAAGCCTATGGCTTGGCTACTTAGCACTAAGGGTGCAACTCAGTTTATTCTAGATTGGGTTGAGGTCAACCCCAACCCTAATTTTAAAACCTCAACTCTAACCCAAATTCAATAGGTCGGGTTCGAGTTGAATTCAGGTTACGTAAATAAGTAAAAAAATGATTATTTATTTTTAATATTCAATAACATTCAAATAAAATTAACCCATCACATATTTGAAATTTACATATTCAACATCAAACTAAAGTTATAAATTCAAATAAGATAATAAGTTTATCAAGTAGCTAAATAAAACACAAGTTTAAATAACATTTAATTAGGTCTAAGGAGATTTTTAAAATGGACATGTAGATAAAGATGAAAAAAGATCAATTAGAGGAAAGCACACTTGTACTAAAAATAAAGATAATCATGAGATTGATATATGATTGATAGGTCATTTGTGTTTCATAAAAGAAATTTTAAAAAGAAAGAACAATAAATATGATTATGAAAAGTAAAAAATATATAGTTTTTAGTTTCATAACTAATAATATATAATTCAGGCTAGTTTCGAGTTGGGTTGTCATCAACCCAAGCCCAACCCAAATTAGAGTTCAGGTTCGATTACCATTAACCCAAACCCTTAAAAATGTTGGGTTAGGTTCAGGCGGGTTCGAGTTAACCCAACTCAAGTTGCACCCCTACGTAGCACATCTAAGCTTAACTTTGGACTAGTCTGTTAAGCGCTAAGCACATTGCATTTCTAGGGGATGGGGTCTTCCACCACAATGCATTCCTATAGCTATATTTTTCAATGTAGTCCACCTATTTGGACAGCTAGATATTTCCAACATCCCATCCAAACTAAAAGCTAGATTACCCAGCGTGGTCCACTCACCCAAAGGCTAGGATTTTGCAACAATGCATGCCACATCAAGTGGCTAATAATTATCAGCATATAACCAAATTAAAAGGTTGAATTTTACCTAGCATGGCCCACATCTTTCACAATTGGATTTCTCCAGCACACATTGCATGTCCACCTAAACATGGATATGTGTGATTGTATAGAGAGAGAGAATGGAATACTTTGGTAATGCATATATTACCAAAATGAATTGGTAAATCCATTTTATTTAGGCCCCCATCTTGATAATTTAATTAAATTTATTGAAACTATTATATTTATATTATGCATTTAATAAAAATATCATAGATTATTTTGATCAAAATCTTATTTGGGCCACACCATTAAAAAGGTATAAAAATTTCAAAATTTATAAGTATTGAAATATTATAAAATCTTGTAAAAGCAATATTATAGATGAGATAAATACTTTAGAAGATTCAGATGTTTAATTAAAAGTACATGGGCCTCTCTAAATGATTGAATAACTTTAATGAGTTGAAATTTATTTTCAAGATTGATTTTAACTTTGTAATCACTATGAGTCTTTGATTGAGATAATCTTTAAGGCCTTAACTAAATATATAATAATAAGATTAACAGTTGGGTTAGATCTTAAAAAATCATCAAGGTGAGGCCTAGATGGAAAAAAAATATGCCAATTCACATCAAAAGTACATGCATTATCCAAGTACCTCATATATGAGGGTTGATCCAACCATAAATATAAATCCCACTTATCCAAAATGACTACAAAGGAAACACCACAACTATCTTTTAGCTTTGAGTAGAGCTCCATATCAACAGCAACATCCCTTCTCTCTCTCTCAAACAAAAAGAAAAGTCTCTCGGAATCTACCTCTCAAACAAAAAGAAAAGAGACGTTTTTTCTTCGAAAGATAAGAGAGATCTGTTAAATGGGAAAGATAGAATTTCCTTTTCAATCTTATTCAAAAATTAAACGTTAATCCTTCCTACTATATCTTGTCTAAATTATAAAAGAAGATTTTACCTTTTCAGCCCATACTTATCCACTCGTAGATCTACTGGTAAAAGTAAAAACTCCAAAAAATGAAAATTATGATCAGGTGTCACTCCGCCACAAAATGACAAATAAATCATCTTTGATCGATTAATAAAAAATAAGTCAACCAAGTACAGAGATAAATTTTAAAACAATCACTCTATTTACACTCTAGTTAATTAAAGTTAATAATTAACTTGTCAGTGGATTACAACTTAATTCATAAGGAGCTTTATAAGTTAATAATTCTAATCAAATGGACGATAATTACATACACAAGGTGCTCGTGGGCTAAGGGGGATTGGAATTTGTCATGCTTGGGACTCATCTCAGCAGAGTTGTCCTCTACCTTTGGCAATGCAAGCATGTGCTGCATGGATTTCACGTTTTACAGACATATATTAATATATGCATGTATAGCCTGCTTGACCGACCAACCGGCCAGCCAAAAATTGACGCCACATTTCAACGCCAAATACTTTCATTTTTCGGAAAGCTTGGTTTGAAGATCTCACCCCAAGCCAACGTAGAAAGTTTCCACGTGTTGTACTCACATAGTATTTAATATTTATTGGCGCTCCTTTGAAAATATATGCCTCTTTAGTCATGTTAGTTGTATATATATTTATCTCTTGAATGACAAGAAATTACGTGGTGCATTTGTGCTTCATGCTTTGAACCATTGTCGACTGTCCAAATACTTGGAGTAACTTTCCATGTAAATGGAGGGACCATATAATCTTTAGATAATCTTTATAAATACACATGCGTAGAAGAAAAAATATTCTTTATTCGTGTACAATAGAAGAATGTGTATTCTAAATATGTTAGTAGTTAATATTCGGCCATGAAATCAAGCGTGGTTAATCTTTTTAAACCATTGGCACATGAATTGAACCTTTTAAGAAGCTAAGATGAATTTAATATAGCACCAATTAAATCAAGCGTGGTTAATCTTTTTAAACCCTTGAATTAAATGAGCTTAAAATGAGCTTATCCTATATATTTTATTTCATGATATTCTTCGTGTGCTCTTAAGTATGCTAAATTGCATAGACCAATGATGCGATTCTATCTTATTGTTTTCTTAGATCTTGTGATTATTTGGATTAAAGCCTCGGTTAGGATCCACTAAAACATGCTCTAATGAGAAGAGGCTAGAACATGATGTCAACAGCGAGATTGTTGTCAGATGGTAATCCCAACAATTTGTAGAACCTGGACCGGCTGGTTGAAGTAGAGCCGATCCGATCTAGCCCTATTGGATCTAATATTAGAATTTTTTAATTTTGATATTATTAATAGAATAAAATGATAAATTAAAGTAATATAGTATTATAACAAAATATTCATGTTGCATTACATTTAAATTTTTTTCAAAAAAATAAATTGGTTCATCAATTGAACCAAATGGTTAAACCAGTTGAACCATGAAAAAATACTAAGTGACCAAGCAAAAGAACTGATGGAATTAACTTTTGTAGGAATGATCAAGGGATATTACCAATCAAATAAAGCAGCATTGCAACAAGCCTTTATTGCAGTTCTAGACATTGGTGATCGAATGGAGAAATTAGAAAAAAAAAATTCTAAGTTAAAGCAATTAATTCAATGACAGTTTTCTTAGGTTCTAAATCTAAACAAGGATTATGCAGATTATGTTAGTCTGCATGATTATTTCTGCAAGCGCCACAATGATGAATTGAAGCGTGGGTAGTGATTTTGATTTTCAGAGCTAGTGCATAATTTTTGATGATTTTAATCACTATCGGATTCACTTGACATAATAGAAAAAGGGTTAGAAACTGCCTTGATTTTTTTTTACCTTATTTTCTCATTTCTGCTAGTTAAATTTGTGCTTCCATTTCTCTTAGTTCAGCAAGTGCTTCTTTCTTTTCAATCTCTTCTTTTATTATAATTCTAAGAGATATTTTTCTCAAAACTTCTCTTATATTTACAATAGCTTCAAAATTATTCGACTGATTTCTTCTTCAACATAACCCAGTACATTAGCTAAATTAGTCAGATATCCTTCTATACCGCTAAGTCTCTTTGGCTCTAATCTTAATTTTCCGACACATTTCCTGGCATATTCAAGATCTAAAAAGGACTTTTATAGAGGATACTCCTGATTATCTTAGCAGAGGTAAGATCTGATCTTCCAAATCCTTAATCATTCTTTTAATCCACTTTTGATTTTTGTGGAAATAAGCAATGACTTGAATTACTTCAATATTATTTCTTGGAAAGTTTTTAGATACACCTTGTATATTTTGTTAAATAATTTTTAATTCTTTCCTAAAATTCTTTAAGGTATCTCAAAGAAAAGGGAAGAAATACCATAGTTACCTCTTATGATTGCCAATAATTTCTCAATAAAGGTAACCAAAATGGCAGAAGAAGTAGAGATAAAAATATTAGACAAAGTTTTTAAGATCAACATTTTATTTTGTATCGAAAACTTGTCTGAAGATCTGATCTTGGGAAATGCATTTTTAAAGCATAAATCTAAAAATAGACAATTTATCCAAGAAATAGATCACATATTAATAGGTGAATTTAGAATCCCTATTGAAGTCTCAGACTTTATTACCAAAATAGAAGCAGGAAGAGAACTTGAATGTTCAATTGCAGAAACTATCATTTCCATGATAGAGTAGGAGGAAGAGTATGAGCAAATGACCTTGAAAAAGGCATCCTATACAAATGAAGCCATTGATAAAATCAAAGAAAGGCTTCAAGAAAATTTTAAAGAAAACCCTCAAGCACTATCAAAAAATGCAAAGTTGAGGCTTTTTTAAAATTAAAATATCCATAAACTATCATTAGCATCCAAGGTATTAAATACACTGTGGATATGATAGAAGAATTTGAAAACCAAATCCAAGAAAAACAACAACTGGGACTAATCCAACGCAGTACCAACAAACACCTAAGTGCAACCTTTATGCTATTAAATCATGCAGAAATGGTACGAGAAAAAGCTCGTATGGTAATTGACTACATGGAATTGAATCAAGTAACAAAATCAGATGGATATAATCTCCCTAATCAAGAAGAGCTTCAGAATTAGATTAGAAAATGCCAAACCACTATCTACTCAAAATTTGACTTAAAGTCAGGGTATTGGCAAATCCGGATGCATGAGGATAGACACACTTAACCTCATTTTAATGTTCTCAAGGATTATATGAATGGCTAGTCATGCCATTTGGCTTAAAGAATGCACATGGAATATTTCAGCGAAAAATGGATTTAGCATTTGCTGGAATGAAGGAATTCATCATAGTCTATATAAACGATGTTCTCATATTTTCAAGAACACAAAAAAAATATATTAGCCATCTAGAGCGAATGGCTAATGTATTCCTTGAAGAAGGAATGATTCTATCAGAAAGAAAATATTTATGAATGTAATCAAAAATCAATTTCTTGGGCTTAGAAATTGAGAAAAATCATGAGAAGCTACAACCACAGATTGCAGAATTCATAAGAGAATTTTCAAATAAAATTGGGGATTGAAAACAACTACAATGATTTCTAGGAATTCTGAATTATGCTAGACCATTTATAAAAGTTCTTGCAGCCTTAACCAGAGTCCTCCACAAGAAAACTTCAAAAAAAATTCTATGGAAATAGAGTTGTGAAGACACTCAATTAGTTAAAAAGATTAAGACTCAGGCAAAAAATCTTCCAGAATTAAAATTACTACAAAAAGGAGATTATTTGATCCTAGAGATTGATGCCTTTGACTCATATTAGGGATGTGTATTAAAATCAAGAAAAATATCCACCAATGTTGAAGAAATCAACAAGTATTGGGGTGAGACCTTCAAAGGTTCTGAAGTCAATTGGTCAATTCATGAAAAAGAAGTATTTACAATAATAAAGTTCATTAAGGCCAACGAATTATTTGTTGCATCAGAAAAATTCTTTTTAATCCGAACAAATTCATCATATGTTAAACACTTCAGAAATTTGAAATTCAAAAATATCGGACAGGAAAAATTGGTTAGATAGCAACAAAGACTTACATAATATAATTTTGACATTGAGTTAATTTGCAATTATAAAAATGTTAGTGTTGATTCTCTTACTCAAAAAATATAAAATTTTGCAAACAAATAGAGAATGACTTTTATCTTCCGCAACTAATGTCGAAGAATGGGACATATGATAAAACATTGTTCACAAAAGAAGACAAAGATAGGAGAATCCAGACAAGCAAAAACAGAATCATCTTCAAAGAAACCTGAGCTCAGATGCTGGATATGCAAAGAGTTAGGACATTATACAAGTCAGTGTCCAGAAAAACTCTTAAAAAGAAAGAAGAAGGTTTTAAATCTAATACCTACTTTGAGAGAAATTAGTAGAATTGAGCAGTCCAAGAAAGTCATTTTAGAAAGCTCAGAGGTTGATGAATTCAGAGTATTCACTCACAAAGAATATCGCCAGCAGAGTAAATACAGGATGAAAGACGTCCAAAGAGTATTCCCAAAATTGATATAGTATTACCACACCTAAATATGATTTATGATGGCAATCCTACTATTGAGAGAAACGACACTAGATATGTAATATACAATCTATATAAAGCAGACTGTATTAGTCTCGTTTCTCAAACACCGAGTGACCAAGCAAAAGAACTGATGGAATTAACTTTTGCAAGAGTGGTCAAGGGATATTACCATTTAGATAAAATAGTATTGCAATAAGCCTTTATTGCAGTTCTAGGTACTGGTGATCGAATAGAAAGATTATAAAGAGAAAATTCTGAGTTCAAGTAATTAACTCAATGACAGTTTTCTCAGGTTCTAAATCTAAAAAAGGAACTAACGAACCATTATATTCATTGGTTCATGAGCTAGTTCATGAAAGGGTAAAAGAGGTAACTTCAGAAACCCTCTTGACCATGGAACAAGTAGTGATTAAATCCTTCTCATCATGGAAACATTGTATTTATAATTGGGAGGAATTCTGAAAGTAAGAATCACAGGGGACTTGTTCAAGCATCTCCAATAGTTCCTTGTAACTTTTTCATTTCTATAAATAGATGACGCTCCACACTCAAAGGGGGCAAAAATCTTCAGAAATCCTCTTACAACATCTTGCCTTTCTTCTACCATACCTTCCAAGAATTTTCTTTACACGATAGATCCCTTCTTATACTCTCTTGAGTTCTTGGGTTTGTGCCATTTTGGAAGACATCTTGAAGATTGACAATCAAGAGTGTGTTGTGAAAGAAGCTCCTATACCAGAGTTGTCAGCCAAGCGTGGTGAACATGCATATTTAATAATTATTTCTTTCAATGTTATTAGTAGAACACTATGCATAGAGAAATTCCTATTCTTCAAGATATTTTAAAGGATTTTAGGAAAGAATTGGAAACTATTGAACAAGATATACAAGGCGTATCTAAAACTTTCCAAGAAATAATATTGAAGCAATCCAAATCATTGCTTATTTTCACAAAAATTGAAAGTGGATTAAAAGAATGATTAAGGATTTGGAAGATCAGATCTTAGCTCTGCTAAGATGATCAGGAATATCCTCTATAAAAGTCCTTTTTAGACCTTAAATATGCCAGGAAATGTGTTGAAAAAATTAATAGCAAAGCCAAAGAGACTTAGAGGTATAGAAGGAATCTGACTAATTCAGCTAATGTACTGGGTTATGTTGAAGAAGAAATCAGTCGAATAATCTTTGATGCTAAGAGAAGCTTTGAGAAAAATATCTCTTGAAATTACAATAGAAGAAGAGATTGAAAAGGAAGAAGCGCTTGCTAAATAAAGAAAAATGAAAGCATAAATTCAGCTAGCAGAAATAAGAAAAAAGGTAAGAAGCCAATCAAGTCAGTTTCTACCTCTTTTTTTATTATGTCAAGTGAATCCGATAATGATTAAAACCACCAAAAATTCTACACTAACTCTGAAAATCAAAATCACTACCTATGCTTTAATTCATCATTGTGGCGCCTGCAGATGGTATCAGAGCTTTCATGTTTAAAATAAGCTTTGATAAAATCAATGATAAAAGCTTAAACTGTAGGGTTAGAAAAAGCTTTATATACCTTAGGTCAGCAGAATGACTGAACCAGGAAAAGTAAATGAGAAAGATTAAAGCCAAGGATTATCTAATGTGAGCAGCATTAGAAACTGGCTCAAAAGATCAATTCTCATAGGACCTACAGAGAGGTCTACCTTTTCCCAACCTAGGAGGGAAGAAGGAGATGTCTTCGGAACTCCTAGATATGGTTATCAGGAAGAAGACTATCCAGATCCTATTGAACTACTTTCTAAAGTATGAAATGTTGAGAAAAATATATAGCAAACTCTAGATAGAGAAAAGTGGACCAGAGATGATGCACTTCAGGTTCAATAAGAACTCAATAAGAGGCTGAACGAAGTAGAAGAAACTCTTAGGCAAAAAGCCAGGAGAATTGTAGAGTCCTTAAAAACCTTGGATGAAAGATTAAGGTTTTTAGGAGGGAGCTTTGGATGGAGCATAGAATAAGCATATAAGAGATTAGCCACAGAAATGAGAATAAAACCATCAAAAAAATGGCTAAATAATCTCCAAAGCTTGAAGAGTCTGGCTCATCAACTGGTAAAATCTCATAAGCCGGGATATCCTTGGGAAACCTCTTACAGGTTTATTCTAAAAGATGGAAAGATGGAACCAGTATCTTTGCAAGGAACATATCTCAATATAAATTATCAAAGAGATACAAAAATGGCCATCGAAGCTTGGGCAAACCAGGCCCAAAAGTGGACTGTAGAAAAAGCACGAATATACCTAACAACCAGTTTGCAGGGAATAAATTAATAATTTTGGGACGAGTTGAGTAGAAGATCTCCCATCAATCAGGTGATTGAAGAAAATACCCAAAATCCAGAATAAGTAATTCTTATTTTTGTGTAACAACCCGAGCTCTAGGTACACTATTGTCCGCTTTGGCCACAGGCCGCACGGTTTTGTCCCGCTCACACGGGCCCGTCATGCACTCCCGCCCAAAACGGGATGCACCTTTTACAACCGAGCCCCCACACTTAACCCAGGACTCCCTCCCTCACCCAGGCGATGTGGGATGCCACTCACGCCATCCACCCCTCAAGGACCCCAGTGTCCTCACTGGGCACCAGTGTCACTCACTGGCCATACCCCCGCAGACTGTTGGGAGTCGGCTCTGATACCAACTGTAACAACCCGGGGCTCCAGGTACACTATTGTCCGCTTTGGCCACTGGCCGCACGGTTTTGTCCCGCTCACACGGGCCCGTCATGCACTTCCGCCCAAAACGGGATGCACCTTTCACAACCGAGCCCCCACACTTAACCCAGGAGGTACACTGGAGCCCCGGGTTGTTACATTTTGTTAATATCCTAAAAAGAAAATTTTATGGAACCACCATTATAGATATAGATGGATATCAAAGGCAGAAAGTAAGAGCAGCCTTAATAAAGCTCAAAGAAAGATGCTACCAGTTAAGCTTTGAAGACCAAAAATACATGTTGAGCATGTTTTGGGACAAACTTCCAATAAAATGGGGAGTTCTAGCCCAAAAAGCCATAGAAAAACATGTGCTATCAACCTCAAATATAGCAGATATGTTAGGTTTGGGAGTTGAAACAGTAAGACATTATATCAGATTGTACTATATGGAAAGGAAACTTTCTAAAAATATAGGCAAGATACCAATAATGTCAGAAGAATGCTGTGACAAGTTTGAATTAGTAGCCAAAAGATATGACTGTGAACTAATCAAATGAGAGCCGATGAAGAAACAAGTCCCACTCAAAGATGAAACTTGTTCCAGACCATCTATTAAGGGTAAAAGATAGAAGAGGTATCATTGAGCTGCTGTAGTAGACGTCAGTACTATAGGGTAATTTGAAAAATCCATATTGGGAGAGGCAAGTGCAAATTTGTGCAAAAGACCAGTTTGGTTCAAAATTTGGCCCAGATTAAGTGTAGATCTCAAAGATGCTCACATAGCAAAAACCTTGAGCCTAAGAGTCTATACAAATGAATGGAGTAAGCATGGTTACCTAGGTAATAGAAAAGTAATAAGAATTTAGAGTAGAGCATTTATTCAATTTTACAACACACATAGACCAAGAGTAAAAAATGAATAAATTAATTATAATTTATTAATATTTATTGAATCTTTGAATCTTTAATATATTTTAAAAGGTTTTTTTAAGGACTATTAAAATTATTAAGTCTTTTACGGGTTTTAATAGATGTCAATATTAAAGTCTATTAAAAATCATTAAAGTTTGTTAATTCTGTTTTTAACTTTTATAAGAACCCTATTAAAGTATATTAATACATATTAAAGAAAAGTTAATAGATTTATAATCTTTGTTTAAAAATATTAAAATTACTTTTAGACTCTATATTTTGCCCACATATCTAATATACTATTAATATGTATATAAAATTAAAAAGCCAATGCTAAATTAAGTACATAATGTGTTTAGTGGGTTAGATAGAATATATGCTTTCATTTTTGTAATAATCTAGAATAGATCAATGTTATCAAAATCAAACTATGACATGAACCATTTTTATGCCCTGTTCAGGTCTGATAGGCAAAACCGTTTTAAATAATGATGTCAGTATGACATATTTATGACGTAATAAATATTTTAAAATTTTTAAAATTTTAAAAAATATAACTAATTATGTATAATATGAATGGTTATAGATTCTCTTTAGAACATATAATAATAGTTACATATTATAGAAAAAAAATCTAATATGCATAGATATATATATATATATATAAACTTTATAGACTATAATGATAAACGATCAATGCAATCATACAAATTTTAAAGATAAATCTAACAAAATATTTAACAATTTAAAGCGAATGAACTAACATGAAATGACTCATATGCAAATCTTTCTTTATTCTTCTATACTTGATTGAATTGGTAATGTACCTAAAATGAAATCACAATATACTAGCACAAATATAATTATACGACACATAAAAAAATCTAAAAAGAATATAATGTTTAATATTAAAGGATTCTACTTTGACAAAAAAAGCATAATGGGCAAATATGTAACGATACAAGCCTACAAGTTCAATTAACACAATATAATTATCATCTAAATAAATGAATACAATATAAAATATAATGATACAAGTAAACAATTATTAATAACCTAAAAGAAAATTGTTAATTTGTTAATAACCTTCTAATCTTGCTATTGGTCGTCGAAATAGGGATGGAAGGAGCAGGGAGGGCTCTGGCCGAGAATAGGGAGGGCAGAAGCAGGGAGAGCTCTAGGGATGGCAGGAGCAAGGAGGGCTCTGGCCGAGAATGCAGAAGCAGGGAGAGCTCTAGCCGAAAATAGGGAGGGCAGAAGTAAGCGTCTCATTAGAGATGTGGCAGCTGATGGTGGGGATGGAAATAAGGGCAGCTCTGAGCAGGAGTAAGGAGGGTAACCACAGCTGAAAAGGATGACCAAACGGCCATGTGGTGGCTATCAGAGGTGGAGGAGTAGCTGAGCAGGGGAGTGGCCAACCTAGTGGGTGCTTATGTGGGAAGGGAGAATCTACTGCAACTGAAGTTAGGTGATTGATAGGTGATGTCAAAGGTAGGGGCTGAAACTGGTGAGCGATTGGTTGAAGTTGGTTATTGATCGATGAGAGCAAGGGTAACTCTGGGCAGTAGGAAGGTTGGAAGTAGGGAGGACGACCACAGCTAAAAAGGATGACTAAAAGGCCATGTGGTGGCTATCGGAGGGAGAGGAACAACTGAGTAGGAGAGTGGTCGATCGAGTGGGTGCCTGCGTGGGAAGGGAGAATCTGTTACAGCTGAAGCTAGGTAATTAATTAGTAGTATCAAAGGTAGGGGCTGAAGCTGGTGACTGATCGACGGGAATAAGGGCAGCTCTGGGTAGTAGGAAGGGCGGGAGTAGGGAGGGTGATTGCAGCTGATAGGGACAGCCAAATGATTATTTGGTGGATGCCAGAGAGAGAGGAGCAGCAGACCGAGTGGGTGCCTGCTTGGGAAGGCCTGAAGGGAAAATGAGAGATAAGTAGGGTTTTTGGCTTCTGGGTGAATAGGTGCACAAGCGGGGAGTTTTCTTCCCTCTTTTTTTTATAATAATTACTTGAACCAGGCTGTGTTGGCCTGGACTACCTAGTCCAGCCACCCAGTTCAGACAGGATAGGTGGTTTTTTACAAAAATGGAGAAACCAAGCTTGGACCGGACCGCTACCCTTCCGATTCATGGTGGTACCGGTCTGGTTTTTAAAACATTGGAATAGATTCATATTTGTCTTTTGTATTGATGTCGTAAAAGTTGAATGTTTGACTGTTGACTACTTTTTACCATCTAACATATTGGATTAACTATCCAATATATTAGATTAACAATCCTATGTGGATCAAACTGTTGACTTGTTAACCATGAATCTTAAGATTAAAAATATTTATTTATTATTTTAATTTTAGCAACTTATATAGCTTGGATGGTTAAAATTATGATTAGTGAGAATAGAGATGAGGGGTTCAAGGTTCAAGTGGGTAAGATTGGAATGTATTTTTTGTTTTTTTACCTTTTCGCTTAGGGGTTCACGGTTAAGATGGTTGAGATTGGAATGTATAATTTTTTCTGTACCTTTTTGCTCAAGGGTTAAAGGTTCGACTGGGTGACATTGGAATATTTTTTTTTTACCTTTTTGGCTTTGGACCATAAGACCCATAAGAGGATAAGCTCTATTCATAGCTTCTTGGTATAAGCACACATCTTTCTCCCTTATCTCGATGGTTGGGGTTCTTTTTTTTTAAGAAAAGAGAGATTATGTCTCTTGTGTTACAATCGAATCAGAGAGGAAGGAAAAGGAGAGCTTGATGATAGCGTGTAAAGGGAATTGCTGTTTTTCCTTCGTGGAATTGCCAGTTTGGTAAGTAGATAAGTGCTTGTGGTTTATGTAGATTAAATCACATGACTACATTAATTAGATTCATAGAATTAAAGCATTAGATTATGAATGCATCATAATTAGATTTATGGAAATAATGCATTAGATTTACTTGGAGTACATTAATTAAATTTTTATAAATTAATATGATAGATTTATGCTAGTTAGAATGCATGATTTAGATTGATGAAATCAATATGTTAGATGAACAGCTTGGTTAGATTTAATTTAAATGTATAGAATTTATGTTAAATCAGATACATTGACTTTGATTAAAATGTGTGTGTTTATATTAATTATATTTCAACAAAGTTGTGTTGGACTTCCAAATAATATGCATGTTGTTTAGAGGGTGTGAATGCATTAGAATTGTTTGAATGCAAATACGTTGAACGTGGCTTGATGTCCTTGCATTAGAATTTGGAATGGAAGCATGTAGCACATGTTATATTAGGTGCATGCTATGCATGTTATGTTGGATGCATGCAACGTCTCTGGAATGAATGTCACGGGAATGATTTCAAGATTTTTCATGTGAAATAATACATTAAATTTATAGCAGAATGCATAGTTTTCATATCAATCAAATCCATTGAATGTCATTGTTATGCACATGTTAACACGGTAGGAGATTTCTGGAATGTTAACGCTATGATATTATTGAGTATGGTGATGTATAAAGTGCTGGCCATTGGAAATATAAACTCCATCAGATTTAATACGTTTTGAAAATATTAGATTTTGCATACATAAAATGTAATGGACTCTACAGGAGGGAATGCATGTCATAGTAATCAAGAGATTACAATTTCCTGATTTTATGAAACCAGAGAATAGAGAAAATAGAAAAAAAATGTAGAAAATCCAGCAGCTGAAAGCCACTGAAATGGTCGGACGCAGATCCCGTGTCTCTGTTCACCCTAGGGAGTGCGATTGGGATGGCCAGGATAGGCCCAGCACATTAGCTTAGCCTAAAGCCCAACCGAAGAACTAGGCTCAGACACGGTGGCCAAGCGCCCAGCCAAAGAGCTAGGCCTCGTCGTGCAGGTCCAACGCCCAATAGTGAAGGACGAAATCATCTGGTGGGCCAGGTCTAGCAAACCAGGCCCAACTCATCCAGCGGCCTAGTCTCACGTGCCCTTTCTGATCTAGCTAGGTGGGTGGCCAAAGAAATAGCCCAGGTAGAATTGGTGGCGGTAGCGGCAGTTCACCAATTTGGCAAAGAGCATGAACGACCAAATGGTATTGTGATGTTTTTGGACCCATGATTTTCGATTGGGATAGTTAATTTTAGAATTTTTGGACATTTTGGATTCACTAAGTTATATTATCTAGATTGTGGCTAGATCATGAGTTTTGATTGAATAACAACAAAGGGATGAGATTTATCTCCCTGGATTGGATTCTCCAAATTAGTCAAGATTTGATTTGAGATGTTGTGCCCAGTAGATGTGTATGTATATTGGTTAAATGGTTGAATAATTAAGAGATTTGTATATTTTAGTACCTTCTGTAGATTGCCTTTTAACACATAAGCTAAGTGTATCTATTCTATTTACTAAGATTTATGACTTATCCTTTGATTATTTATTTTTCAAAGGACGTTATTAGTGGAGGGCATTAGATCATAGTACTGAGTAAATGATATTGATTGTCATATCAAAGAATACTAAAAATATTTATTTTAGTTATTAATGTCTTAGACTTTTGCGAGACTTGTAATTATAGATTTGGCAAATGTTATTTTATTTATGAATTTATAAATAATTTTCTTTTATTTGTGAGAATCTTGTTGTTGCTTTTGCAATTGCCTGAAATCTAAAGTGTAATAGATCTTAGGAGACTTACTCTTGGATTTTGAAATAACATTTAATTATGCTTTTGGAGTCCGGGTCATAATAATTATAAATAAATATTTTTTAAAGTAAAGAGATATCTTTGGAGCACCTAATATATTCTCTTATGTGCATAAATATTCTCTAGCTAAATCATTTCTGCATGGAAGTCAAAGAATAATGCATGGCACTTAATAAATTAAAAGTTTGAAACCCAAGTAGTAATTAATTTTTGACATTTATCTTCTCTTATTCTTTACTAACTTTGGCTATTACAATGGCAACACCAAAGAAACCTCTTAACATCATTTTAACTTTTTCAAAGTTTCTCTTAACTTTTCTTATTTTGCATGTAATTCTGTGTGGGTCGTTCTCAAATAAAATATTGATGTGGCTCTTGAGAAGATCTTGCTTAGAATTTTGCAAGACTAGAATAAAGGTCAGAGGACGCCCAGGGTGTCTTCGATGTGAATGCTCCGATACTTAAGTCAGTAAATAGGACTCTTTTGGAGAAAATGGGGTAGTAACAAGAGCTTATTTTTTGGAAATACATACCTGAGTAAATTTATAGTTGAGCATAGGTGCACAGTTGGATATATACATAACCTGTATGCAAGAGGGATTGCTAAGTCGTTCCTAGAGAAGGACTCTAAGGGGACTTGCATCCATAGTCTTGTAGGTGTTCCTCTTATATTGGGATCCTACATTACTTGACGTGACCCGTATAATTAGGTATTTTTTGTTTAAGTTTCCTAACACCAGTCCCCCCCTAAGGAGACGTGATGAAACTCATATTCTCATTTGCTTGATCTTCAGTGTATGCTCTTCTGTAAGTGACACTTTTACACGGTTCCTTTCTAATGTCCACATAGGTTCCTACAACGCTTACTTATTTTGCAACTGGTTCCTTAAACTATAATGCTATGGTAGATGTCTCGCTACTAGTTCCATAGATTAGAACGCCTTGGCAAATGTCTCGCGACTAGCTCCACAGATTAAAAAGCTTTGGCAGATTTGTATGCCTCTGTCACAGTTGCCTTTTCGCCCCTTTGAATTCTGTCGACAATCATTTCATGGTTGTTTTATCCATAGAAGTATGGCTCTTCGATGCTTCTATTCACCCACGTATACGGGGTTTAAATGCAATGGATGAGAAAATGGCCAATTTTCAATTTCTACGAAGTTCCAAGCTAGTAATTCTTTGATTTGCACAAAACCTTAAACGATTTTGTGGGGAGACGTCGTTAAGGCGCTGTTGTGGAGATGGGAAATCATTTCCTCACTCTTCATCTTCTTCTTTTGCTCGGGCTACTTCTTCGTCTTCTCTGGTAGCACCTTTTCCTTGGGTTTTCTTTCTATACTCTCAATTTCTCTTTCTTCCCCAAATGGTTGTTGAGAGATCTCATGCCTTTCTGATAGCATTGTGGAAGCAATCCGAATTTATCCATTTCCCGTGGGGATGAGTTGAGTGTTTCAAGAGCAATATTCTCTTCCTTGGCATCCCTAGGAAGGTCTTATCCCTATTTCTTTAGGTTCTCTTAGGGCGGGATTTCATTTAGATCAAACTCGTTGCATTTCTGTCCTCCTCCGTGGTTACAATATTTTTTTGGGGCAATTAGTCCTAAATAGTTGACATTATGTTATGTCTGTTTGTCATTAGGTCCATAATTTTAGGGAGATTTCTATTTTAATCTTCTCTATATTTTCTATTATTTTTAACTTGAGCAAGTTCCCCATTGGCCTTATTAAATGCAAATCCAAACGATGAATAAAAAAGTCATTGTGCCTGGGTTAAGGTCGCAAGGGACTTCCCTTTTCCATCGGTTTGGAATACTAGTCCGATTCATTCTTCAATTGTTCTTTCCCAATTAACACAATATAGTTTGTACATCCTTAAGTACAGGTTGATGACTATAGGTATGTTGTCAGTAGATGTTGTTACCTCTGTGGATCATTATCGCCAGGTAGACTTTCCATGTGGCTTTCCTGGTTAGGAGATCATCATTCCTGATCCTATTCCTTTTCTGTCTTCTTAACCTTTTTTATTTTCAGACCTGAGCTCTGCTATAGAGCGAGAATATGACCTTATTCCTCAGGCTCAGGCTAGTGATCTACTCGAGGGGCGGGTCCATACAGATCACACTAGAGGATTAAGATTATTGCGAGGAAACGAAAGTCCAACACTTCCTCTAGTTCTCCATCTTCTTTTCCTTCCTTCAAATCCCTTGGAGAGAGGTCATCTGATCTACTACCTCAACCAGAGCTAAGCAATGTAGTAACCTTTCAACCTTTATGAGCTTCTTAATTTCTTCCTTTAGGATGCAGTATTCTTCTGTGTCATAACTAATGTCTTTATGACATAGATAGTACTTGTTGGTGTTAATACAGTATCTGTTATTGATTGTATGTGGATCGCAGATTTGATACCATTATTTCTAAATTCCATGGAGCACATGTGTTATGGGGTGATTGAGGGGAGTCATGTTAGCTGGTGCTTTTTCCCTACCCAAATATCTATTTTTGGAGGATCCATAATTCTTTCCATCCCGTTGCTGTGGAAGAGAGCAATCATCTCGACGATGAGGGGGAGAATGGTTTCCTCGACATGGAATTGGAGAGCCACTCTGTCTCCTTCTAGTCCTTTCATCTCTAGTGCCTTTGTTTATTTCAACGTGACAGTTTATGGCCTCTAAGAGTTCTAAGTAATCCTTGGGGACTCACAAATGCAACTGGTGTCTTACCTTTGCATCTGCTATTCCGCCTTAGAGTGTGATCGTGACAGCATTATGATCCAATCTCTCCATATCTAAAGAGTGACAATTTAATTTATTGACATACTCATGGAGGGTCTGTTTTCTCTCTATTTTACTGATAATAACAAACTCACTGTTCTTCTCTGTCTTCGCTACCTAATGAAGCACTTCTAGAATTGCATCAAAGATTCCTATTAGAGTCATCTGTCCGTCGGATCTAGCAAGATGATTATTTGGATTTGTGGTACCATCGTAAGCCTCTAGGGAAGGCATTTTAAACCCTTTTGGAATTGGTTCCTCTAGGATTTCTTGGACAAATGAGGAACTTTTGGTTGTGCTTGCCTTCTTCATGTGTCACTATGTATTCCGCCTTTCATATCTTATAATGTTATCTTTGAGGAGCTTTTTTGTCTCTGAGTGAGATGAAACTTCCCTCTCCTAGGTATAGGTGTCCTGCCTTTGGGTTAGCTCCCGGACGATATTGGCAACCCCCACTGGGCGACTCCTACTCCATGAGTATCTTTGGAACGTAGATGATCCCAGGAGTTATCGATTGTGCTCTATGGGGGAAGCGCACATGTTGAAATCCGGGAGCTGAGGCAATGGGTGATGGCCCTGTTCCTCCATGTTCAACCCAATCCATCTGATTACATGTAGGTGTCGGTGGGATTCCTGCAGGAGTATTCTTGACAGGTAGTCCCCCCATGAAGTTATCTTATTGTTGCATGAATTACTGCATTATCTGCTATATCATATTTTGCATCGTCTACTGTATCATCTGTTATATTATATTTTGCATCATCTACTGCATCATCTGCTGCATCATATTTTGCATCATCTACTACATTGTCTATTGATTTGTCAAACCAAAATGACCTAACAAATCTCCAAGTGATGCTGCACCGTCAATTTGGTTAGACGTGGATGATGTGTTGTTGACCACAGCAGGGATCGAGGGAACATTTGTATTGCTTTGAATATAGTTCCACATCTTTAGGTTTTTTTTGAAAACGTTTCCCACAGACGCCACCAAAATTTGGGTCGTCTTCAAGCGGAATACTAATGTGGCTCTTGTGAAGATCTCGCTTAGAATCCTGCAAGACTAAAACAAAGGTTAAAGGATGCCCGGGGTGTTCCCGAACACGTCGATGCTCAAGTCAGTAATCGAGACTCTTTTGGAGAGAATGGGGTAGCAAGAGCTTGTTTTTTGGAAGTGCATACCTGGGTATATTTATAGTTGATCTTGGGTGCGTAGCCGAAATATTTACCTAACTTATACACAAGAGAAATTGTTGAGTTGTTTCTGGAGTAGGACTTTAAGGGAATGTGTATCCATAGTCCTGTGATTTCAAGATTTTGTAGGAGCAGCGAAATAGGCGTTCTGCCCATATCAGAATCCTACATGGCTTGATGCAACCCTTGTAATTAGGTATCTATGTTGGAATTTCCTAACAAATTCTATTTCAATTATTTAAGATATTCATATGATCCATGCAACTAGTGAAAACTAGCTAAAGATTTCAAGTTGCATTATTTAAAGTGTTTTGAATTTTTATTTTGTTTTTTTTTAAATTAGAATTGATAAATTTTTTATCATTCCTTCACGACTTACTCATGTGAGCCTAGTTCCGTAATCTAAGGCCAGAGGCCATGTGGGGATTCTGACCAGATCATGGTCTAAGGTCACGTGGAAATGAATATATATATCTTGGAAAAAGCATGCGGCGGCCATTCCGTGTATTCTTTTCTTCTTCTCCTTTTTCTTTCCTTTTAATGGAAGGATTATATTCCTATTTAATATTTATTTTTCGGTGGAAGGATGGCAGGATGCAATAGTCGGTCAACACGGATTTTCATCCAAGAAATATGTTCTACTGACAATCATGAATCTCACATGCAGCTTGCCAATATATGGCCGTCCATAAAATACATATACATCCCATGTGAGGCATGCACTGCGTCTGCGTTATCGTTTACCATTGAAAAATATATCTGGGCCATGCATGATTTCAAGCAGCAGAAGACAACGACGACAACGAAGAAGAAGAAGATGGTGTCGTTCGTTTAGTTGTTGCCCATAAGCGCGATTAGCGGACTTGAGGTCGAAATTCAAGAAGTTGAAGCCTCTATGCATCCGATTAAGTCTCTAATTTGTCTGGTTTTGGTGATTTATATGCACAAACAAGGTTTTTGAAGTATGGGAATTGTTGGAATGATTATATGCAGAAAGTTAATAAAGATAAATTAGATAGACATTTTTAGGTAGAAAAGGTATTTAATGGTTGGTAAAAAGTAAGATTGTTAGAACAATTAAGATAGTTAAAATTTTTATTTCTTTAAATGGTTATAATAATTAGTGAATTTTACTGCATTATGAAGGTCTTGAAAGTTTTCCCAAAGCATTCAATAGCAAAATCTGAGTCATTTATTTTCTGATTGAAGAGATATCATTAGAAAACTAAGATAATTACAGTAGTTTCTCTATGGGAGCTACACAGAAAATATTTTATGTTAGAAGGCTAAAGAAAGGCTTTTGTATTGCTAATAGTTCTCACGCCACCCGGCCTAGAGGGCTAAAGCAAGTCTTCTCATAGGCAATCCCCTTAAACTGCCTTCCCCCACAATTAATGCCCCATAATTAGCTCTTGCAGTTGACTTGCTCATAGCTAATTACCCATTATGTAAACATGGTTTGGTGTGAGCAGCGTCAGGGTTTGCCATTGATGAGGAAAGTGACATCAGTAATGGTTTTCGCTTCTCTATGGCCATAAATTAAAACCCTCACATAAAGTAGACACATGTTGGTTTGATATTGGTAACCCAAATATGGCCGTATCAACTTTCCATGAGAAGCATTTCTTGCACTAGTTTTGGAGGACACACATTTTCACATTTTAGAATGCACTTTTAGTGTCCTTTTGGACATGGTGTACTTGAGAGAGGATGCATTACAAATGTATATTTGAAATACACTCTCATGTTAGCAAAGATAGAAATTGGCAACAGTAAAATAAATTTTTTAATAAAAAATAAGGAATAATTAAAAATACAAATAATAACAAAGAAAAGCAAGATTATTAAAAATAGTTATAATATTATATGGATCTATAAAGATATGCAATAGAAGTGTATTTTAAAATACTCTTACTTTCAAATGGACCCAAACATATCCTTATATAAATATGTTTTTTAATAAAAGTTGTCTTAAAAAATTTATCACTACCATGCAAGGCATTTTTAGATCGAAATTTATAGTCAAGAAATTTTTAAAGAGTCTATGTTTAGGTTACGCCCAAATTACTGTCTAAATAAGCTCAAATCAAGATGTTGCAAAACGAAAAAGATGTCAGAGGGCGCTGGCGCTTGGAGTACATAGAATAGCGAGATCTTATGTTCGAAGCAATGCATACCCGGTCCCATTACGGTGTCTCCGAATTCTACTAAAAACCTTCCAAAAAAACCACACTCACAATAGATTTCTCATCAACGGCCGAGTCCGACCTGGCAAATATGCCGGCGGTATGATTCCCTAGCAGTTTATAATTGACAAATCTTTCTGACTTTCTGAAAAGGATGCTTTTTAGAAAACCAATGCTTATCAAATACCCATCGGAGCTAAAATTAGATTTCTATTTCTAAAACGTGACGGACTAGAGCTCCCTTCGTCCCTCTCATTTCTTCATGATTGACATTTCAGTGTAACTGTTTTTATATGCTTGGCATTTCAATGCAAAATTCTTCGGTTCTCATTTCTCTATATGTCTTGGTATATTAAAAAATGTTACAGCCTCTCAATTCTCATTTCTAATGCTTGAAATTTCAATGTTACAAGAAACAGAGCATGAGTGTCTGCGCAAACCCCACAAGCAAATGATCCTGGTCATTGATATTCAATAAGCAACTTCCTCACGTAACTTTAGCTTCTGCAAAGCAGCATTTCACATG
>JAYJMB010024862.1:0-37500 GCA_036873735.1 Pouteria campechiana
CTTCTTCTTCTTCTTCTTCTTCTTCTTCTTCTTCTTCTTCTTCTTCTTCTTCTTCTTCTTCTTCTTCTTCTTCTTTTTCTTCCATGATCTTCATCATTTTAGCCCCTTTAGAATGTAGTAGTTTATTGTAGATGATTGTGATCCGACATTTAGAACTTTTCTACACTTGCTATATTGTTAGCTTTTAGATATAATATCAGAATGTATTTTATCCTCATGTAATTGTAACGTATTGTAGAGCAAAGATAACATAGATCTCTATAAGTACATAATGTATTTATATTAATTAATGCTTATCAATTCATAATAATGCATATGATTGTTAAAAATTTAAGCATACATATTTTTTTATCTTAGTACAAGTTTTGTTATCATCAAAATTATATACAATAATATTGACAATCTCCCCCTTTTTTATTATGATAAAACTTTGAGGACTTGTTATTTAAGAATTGAAATTTGGGTTGTAATCTCTCCCTAAATATCTAACCTATATAATCCTATGGGGTTCGACCCTTTTATTTCCTAATTTTAACATTTTATCATATATTATCTTACAAGTCTCTCACATTTCTCTCCCCCTTTTTGTCAGAATCAAAAAGATTTAGCTTAGAATATTTACTTACATTTCTCTCCCCCCTAATCATATTTTCTCCCAATTGTTATATAATTCTTTCTTTATGTTCTTCTCCCCCTGTTTTATTGAGACCTAGAATATTATTTTCTTTCTTCTGTTATTTAAAGCATATATCAACACATAATTTTCTCTCCCCATGTCAGTTATAATTTATCATACAATCTTCTCTCACATTAACGACATGATTTTGTTTCAATGTAATGACTAGATTCATGTTAATTATAATTCTAGTATGTAAACATCTTTTAAGCATTTGGACAATTAAGCATAATAAGTTTTCATCACTGCAAGAGGCATATTTATGTAAAGGGTAAAAATCAAACATTGAGGAATTAAGCATGTATTAATCATCAAAGTCATATCTATATGCCGAATTGTTATTCAAAAGTGATGTTATGTGGTGAAATGCATGATTCTCGTTTGGTTCTTGTTGAGTCTTTAAGTCTCTAATTGTATGATTACTTTAGCCCTTATCTCTTTTAATGTTCATACAGTTGGTGCATCCCCTCTGTTGTCATTACCAAGAAGGATAGTTAGCAACTTTAATGATAGAGTTAATAGGTTCTTTGGGAAGTGGAGAGACGCTTCGCATTCTCTGACATATATTGAAATGTTAGAAGCATGATGACGGTTCAGCAATGTTCATGGCGTCATCAAGTTCTTCTACAAATTCTAGTGCCGAGAATAAAATTCAAATTCTTCAAGATCAAATTAAGTAGTTAAAGGAGGAGTTAAGTTTCATCAGGGGTAATACTTATCATTTACACGTCTTTTGACTAAAACTTCCATGGCTTACATGGAAGCCTCAGAACGTATTAAGCATTTGGAGATGGAGTTGGCTCAACCTTATCAACGGATTCATGAGTTGGAGATTATTGTTAATGTTTTGACTAAGTGAACATTTATATTTTCTCTTGAAGATTTGAACCTTTAGATTTAATACTATGATTGGTCTGTATTTTAATTTTTTTCTTTAATGGTTATCAATCTTCTTTAAATTTTATGCTTATGATATTGAATTATGTTTTATGTTTCATCAGTGCATTATGATACTAATTCAAACAATATGGTAATTAAATAGGATATTTTATTCATCAACATCATAGTTTATGTGGAGAACTCGAGGTTGGATATTTTAGTGATAAGCATTATAGTGAAAGTGTATGATTCTATCAAGTTCTATTTTGATTTCTATGACAATTTATTCTTTGTTTATGACGTCAGTATGTCTCTCCTAGTGTTTTTACCAATAAGGCGGTTACTGAGATTTAAGCTATGGAATAAATGCATCTCTTGGGACCTGGTTATGACCCTACGTATTCTCTGCTACATCTATATAAGATGATATCCATTTGAGTAGACGGTGTGTGAAGTTGAGAGGTAGAGAAAGATAGAGTGGGATAGGGTTGAGGAGAATAATCAAATTTTCTTTTTGAAAGAAGAAGTTAAGCAACTGAGGAAGGAATTGAGATATGCCAAGAAGGCAAATACTTCTTATGGTCTTCTTTTGACTGACCGATGTATAGCTTATGGGGAAATCATGACTCAAGTTGCAACTCTGGAGAAGAAGCTATCTAAGTTACAACTCTGGAGAAGAAGCTATCTAAGGCAGTCATAGATGTTTTAAGAAAGTAGATGTTTTTAATGTTTTATGTTTATTTTATTAAATGAAATTTTATTGATGTTAAAGATTTTGTTTTTAACTTCCTATTTGTTATGGTTATTAATGTTATATTTATGAGTTTATTTTTCAATTCTGATTCTTTATGTGAGATCAAGCCTATAATCATTATTACAGAAAGAATGACTAGGAATAGAATTCCTATTCGAATCCTTAAACTGTAAAGTTTCCCAAACATGCTTGACTATGCCTTAGGACTATAATAATGTTAGAGTTTTGATCATTTTAAGATTTATTAAGATTTTTGGAATGATTTAGCTCAAGCAGTAAACTCAACTTAATTCAAATCCAAGACAGATCATTCTGAGGCATCTAGAATATATAGCATTGAAAGAAATATAATCAAGTTTGACAACTTATATCTTTTGGCACTTTCTTTTATGAATTTCTCATTTGAGCTCATAGGTATTGTTGCCAGTTTTGACTGATAATTGTAGCTCCTGCTATGTAGTCCTTGATGTTGTTTCTGAAGATTGATATTGTTTGGGTTATAGTTTTGATTTGTTTGATCATTTCCCTGTATTTGGAACTTAAGCTTGTAGGCTCTTTTGCTTGAATTTGTGAGCTATGAACAAGGTTTTTATTTTTCATTTGTCTCAGTCTTCTTCTAAGCTCAACTCAAGCTTTCCTGCATACACTTAAGATATTCTTGCACTCTTTCCACATTATTAAGTTCAAATAGATGTAAACATGTATTATTAATATATCATTGCAAAAAGTCATTTTAACCATAACAGTATATTGAGAAATAAGCTAATGAATTAAAGCAGTTTTTATGAATAAACATGATAAATATTCTGCTTTCATCAATCATTGACCTTATATATTAGATCAATTTGACTTTATCTAATTTTGAGCATAATCATTTAGTTTTGTTATTTCACAATTTTGACTCTATTTTTAGTTACGAGTCTTTTAGGTATTGTTATCTTTAAGTTATTTATCATTTAAGTGTTATTCCTTTTCTTATTTATTAATTATCCTTAGAATTTTACTTTATGTTTTCAAATTTTCATTTATCCTACTATGAATTCTATGTTCTACCTATGTATTCGTAAGTGAAAAGGATATGTACAAAAAATATTATGTATGAAAATTTATTTCTATCAATGTACAATTATCTAAGTAATCAAAATTCTAAATATGATTTCTAATTAATGTACAAATGAATAAATAAATGAATAAGCAGAAATATGCAAGTATAGTTTCAAAATTCAATTATAATCAATATACAAATGAAAGTATTCAAATAAAATTCCAACTATAAATTCTATTTCTCAATATTGTATAAATAAAATATAAAAATATAGAGATTGAACTTTGATTTTTACAAATGAAGATGTACAGATAATTAATTAGATATACGCAGTCGAAATTCTAAAAAGGAATGTAAGAATGTAAATTTATTTTTATGAGGATTTAATTTATCATAAGTAATAAATAATACGCAAGTAGAATTACAAAATTTAGATAATGACACATTCAATTAAATTATTTGAGTTTAAGTGTCATACCTACACTTATCTTTCCTTTTTATTTCGAAGGAACTTGGTATTTCATCATGTCTTCATTTTGTTTCTTCAGACCAAGTCTTTTTTCTTTTTTTTCCTCTTCAGGAGTTTATTTTCTTTCCTTCCTAGATTTCTTGCACTCAAATTAGTCTCAATAGTAACATGAGTAGTGTGTGAGTGCGAAGTGTTTTACCCCTTAGTAATTTGTCTTTAGCTTATCTAAAGATTTCTTATATCAACTTATAAGCCAAGACATCCTTGTAAACGGGGAGACAGAGAGCATATAATGAGTTTTCAATATTTTCAACTCTGTTCTCATTTCATCCTTGCTTATTCTAATACAAATGATTTTCTATAGATGAAGATCATTTGGCCATAAGGAATGTTTCCAATCTCTTCTTCCATTATATCCAATCTAATCTATCAAAGATTTGGAAGATAGGAGATTAACTACACTTTGTAGAACACAGAGGATGACATTATTGGGTAAGCCAAACAGATCACTAGAATTATTTTTCTAGCCCGCTCTAATACCATTTGTAGAGTCTCATAGTATGGCTTAACCCAAGAGGGGAGGGATGAATAGGGTATGTAAAAATTCATTGCTTAACTCTTGCTAAAACATTTTTCTCTTTTCGTGATTGTTTGTGGTGCATTGTAAGATGAATAATGAAAACAATAAAGTGCATGAAAGATAAAATAAATAAGCAAACATATACATAAACAACACAATTTTTATAGTGGTTCAAGAACCCCGTCCCTACATCCACTCTTCCAAGAGCACATACTCATTGTGCCTTAGGTTCCACTATATCTCATATATTGGAAATACAATAGTGCTCCCAGTACTTTTCTGGATTCCAGCTCCAAGGGGCATAAATATAGTGCTCCCAGCACTCTTCTGATTTTCACAAGCTTACCAGAAAACTCATTGATTTCGAATATCACCAACAAATTTGTTGGTTTTCTAGAGCTCACCAACAACTCTTTGGTTTCTAGTTTACTATAAAACTTATACACTTTTACATAGTATTTCTCTCAAGCATAAGAGAAGATTTGATCTCTTTACAGCTCTTTGTAATACAAAGATCTTCCCATAATGTAAACTAATGGTCATAAGGATATATAGTTAAGCTCATAAAAGTTAGATGATGATTTAAGCTCTTGGCCATGGATAGAAGGATTTGCATAAAGTTAAAGCTTATTTAAAATGTCTTCCTTCACCGCCTTGTATTGTTCCACATTTCCTCCTTAAATAGATTCTTCATAGTTTCCAACCATTGGAGAATGTGGATTCCATTGAATGCAAAAATGAGAGCAACTTTGAATAAATAAGACCGTTGAGATTTCTACCATTGAAGTCCATGACTTTCTAATTTTTCTTGAGTTGCTGCATCGCCATTTAGAGAGAGAAAAGCTATGTCAGAATATGTTCCTTGTTTGACTTTGTTATAACTTGAAAGCTTGCAGCGCTGCTTGTTGTACTAATGCAGATGCCATTTAGACGGTCACATGAATTGATTTTCCTCTGACAAGTCACGGCCTCTATTTCTGCATTTGTCTGTCATAAGTTGCGGATGAATTTTCTCATTGGTTTATCTGTAGGTTGATCTTTTGTGAGTGAGATTTTTTTGTTGTAAGTAGTAGACAAACTCTAAATGGTATAAACGAAGTTGAACTGATCCATAGACAAACTTTCCTTTATCTACATGAATTCCTCTAGGAGATTTATCGATCAGTTGATCCTTCGTAGATATACTTTGTCTATTGTAAATAACAAATAAAGTTTAGGTGGTGCAGATGAAGTCAAACTGATCGATAGACAAATTTCTCACGGATAGACGAAGTATGATATTTTTCTTTGTTCCATATTTGTCTGTTAGAGGTGACAGATGAATTCTGCTTTGTCTTGCTCAAACAAACAAAGTGCAGTATTCATCTTATGTAAGTGATAGACAAACTCTGCTCTGCTTTGTCTTGGACGAATTACTCCGCACATCGCATATAGGATTGTCTGTAGTAAGTTAAAGATGAATGTGTCTTTGTCTGTTGAAGTCCCTTTTGTCCAAATAGTTACTTTGTCTATGTAGCTTCGTCTATGCTCACTGTGTAGTTTCTACTTTGTCTTTCACTTTATCTATTGCTTTGTCTGTAGTAAGTAACCAACAAATTTGATCCGCAGACAAAATGGAGTTCCTCATTTGTTCTCTATTCTTCAACCATCAGCAAGAGTTTATTTCTATAACTTCTTTCTTTCTTCAATCTTGATTTTTCTATCTTGGCTCAGCTAAAGTTGCACTCCTTTATCTGTCTATCTTGCCTTTTTGTCCTCAGACGAATCCATTCTTCTAACTTTGTTGATCAGACAAAGTTTTCTTCACTTTGTGCATGATTATCTATATGGCAACTCCTTCTTTTTTCCTTTGTCTGAGTGTTTGATGAAGCTTCTTCTTTCTTTATCTAAGACAAATTTCGTCTAGTCAGTGTAGATAGTTCGAATTTCTCAAACAACATAATGCTCTTCAACTATGGCTTCATCTTCAACTATTTCTTTCTTACATTTGTCTATGCAAGTTTCTCTTTGAGGTTAACAAACAACGCAAGCTCGTTATAGTGTATCTTCGAATTCTTATTTTCTTCCATTGTATTTTATCCGTGGAAGTCTTCTCTTAGACAATGTAAACTTTCTTGTTGCTTGTCTTCAAAGCTTCTGCTTTCTTCTTCTTCTTATTCTTCTTCTTCTTCTTCTTCTTATTCTTCTTCTTCTTCTTCTTCTTCTTCTTCTTCTTCTTCTTCCATGATTTTCATCGGTTCAGCCCCTTTGGAAAATAATAGTTTGTTGCAGATGATTGTGGTCCTGCACTTAGAAGTTTTCTAGACTTGCTACATTGTTAGCTCTCAGATATAATATTAGAATATATTTTATCCTTATGTAATTGTAACATATTGTAGAGCAAGGATAACATACATCTCTATTAAGTACATAATGTGAAAGCTTTAGTGAATATGATGCTAAATATGATTCAATAAATTTATGCATTAAAGAGTAATTAATATTAAGTGTACCATAAAATGAAAGACGTATGCTTATATAATTAAACATTTATGATTATAATTTATATTAATTAATATTTATCAATTCATAATCATGCATATAATTGTTAGAGATTTAAGCATATATATTTCTTATATTAGTATAAATTTTTTTATCATCAAAATCATATATAATAATACTGACAGGTAGATCCTATGTATACTCTAAGGATTGTCTTAGTCATATTTAGGTCAAGAGATTTGTATGCCTACTAGTATCACTCATGCATAAGCATGTTTGTGGGTGCATCCTTGATGGGATGATTGTTTGTGAGTCATGTTGATGTGGGACTTTGATAATTCCCATATATGGTGATGGAACTATGGTGGTATACGTTACATCCTTGAGTGGATAGACTCTAGGTGTTTTTTATACATGTATGCTAGATTGTATGCCTTTTTCCTTTGCTTATTGAGTTTTCGCAAACTCAACCATTTTATGTTCCAAGTGAGGCAGGACTCTTTGATCAGTTGGTACGGTATTGTTATTAAGGTAGCATATTGGAAGCATGGAGATTGGGGGATTATGTTTGGAGTCTATGTGATTTGGTAGTGCTTCTAATTTATTGATTTGGAATTGATGAATCTTATTTGACAATTGATAAAATTCTAATAATTTTTATCTCAGATAATTTATTATAGAGTAGATTGATGATTCCTATTTTTGTGAGATTAATTAAAAGCATTTATGACCTTTTTTATTAGATTTTTTCTTTATCTTTATCTTTATGCATATATGGTGGTTGGCATTATAATTCATCTTATATGACAAGTCTTAAGTAGACGCCTTGGTCTAGGGAAGCTGTATGAGATGCTACGGGGCGTGGGGTATTTCACTCATCTTTTAAAAAATGGGCGCCACATTGCTTAACAGACGGATCCTAACATACCTAATATTCTAAACACAATTGAGTTCATTAATATTAAAATAGTTCAAGCCAAATATTTGTGTGGGCTATATAAAAGTTCTAAATTTTGTATATTTATTAAGAAAATCTTATCATGTCCCACTTAAAAGTTTGTAAAAATTATTTTTATTTCTTGTTCTAGTTAAAAATATGTATTTAACAATTTAGATAATAAATATAACTTAATATATTACTTATAATTAAAAAGTGATTTAAACCCTTAAAAGTACGATCTATAGTTTTTTATGAATTTTCTACTTAATATCTGATATTTGTTATTATAAAAATTAATAATATTTAACATATTATATTAGATTAGATGTATCTAATAAGTTATGTGCAGGCTTAGGCTTGATTTGGGAACCCACCCATCCAAGCCACTCTCACCATTGCCTGCCAAAGGCGCTCCATGTCACGATAGGCGAGGAAGTTTTCCTCTAGCTGTACATCCTTTATTGGATTCTGCTAATTAACAAGTAATTATTTTCGTACATAAGTAAATTAGTTAGAGGGAGTTTCATTTTTGAAAATATCTATAGTATAAAAAATATATAGGCCATTTATATATCAATGCAACCATCACTTAGAATATAGAAGTTTTTATGGTCAAGATTTCATTTATGGCTTATTTTGACGATTATATGAAATATGAGCTAACTATTTATTTTATCATTATTCTTTTAGTTAGTAATTAAAAATTATCTTAAACAAATAGTCATGTGGGCCATAAAATAAAATTATTTAAGAATAAATATTAATCTATTAAAAATATTATATTATTAAATGAATTCACATATTTTTAATTAGGCATTTAAACTTTCTATAACACTCATCCCATCTAATGTCGGCTAAAATAATAATCGTATGGATTTTTTCAAATAGGTGGTATAAAACATGATAAATGGATTAAATTCAGCTTATACATCATCATCAAAATGAACCATTGGCATTGCAATTTCTGTGGCAACGCTGCCATGGGATCATTCCCTATATTTAGTTGAAAAAGAAAATTTAATATAAAGATGGTGTGAAATTGTGAGTAAATTTTGTTGCCGGACGTGTAAATCTAAAAGTGCCAAATTCAACCTAAAGTGCTCGAAAATGGCAGGTGTATCATAGCTACGGTGGGGAGTGTTTCATTTTTGGGAGCTGATCACTTAGAATATGTTACACATTCGCAAATCGTGCAAACACTCTTTATGGGGCCCACGAAGGTGACATGATGAAATCTACTTTGTTCATTATTCTTAATAAAAATATTTAATTAGAAACTTGATAAATATTTCGATTATTTATGAATATACCGATATTGTGTAAATATATATCCCAAATATATTTTTTATTTATAAAATAATAAATATACTCATTCAAATAATAAATATATTCCTATTATTTAACATATATTACAAATATACTCATTCCATCGGTGGTTGCGTTCTAATCGGTTTAAAACAATTTTTAAATCCCAAAATGCCCTAGACGTCATTACTGCCACCTGTGAACCACCGCCGGCCAAAACATTGTGGGATTTGATCACTCAACATGTTTTAACACATATCAAGAAACTGAAGAGACCTCGCACTGCAAAAGTGGACGGGGATTTCCCCATGGGAGTTGCTGAAATGAGAAATAAACGGAGGATGATGGTGGGGTTGGAATCGGCCTTGCTGCAAGTAGGAGCTCAGGTCAAGAACTACCCTCTCACTGAGGAAAAGATGAGAAAGTGATGACTCCATTCCCGGCAGAGCATTGTAGGAAAGGAGCATTGTAGGAAAGATTTAAGTAGTTCGACGTCCCATTCCTTACCGTCCATATCCATCTTGGTATTTCACCGGTCATTGAATTCTTGGAAAGATCGATGAAGCGCAAGTGCTCCTGATTTTTTAAGAAAAATGGAAATTTGCTAAGTTTACAAGACCGTAGTTGTAAAGTCTGCATATGAGGGAAGGAGAGGAAAGTTGAATTATCTCTGCCGAAATCAATAGACAAGCTGTTGTTTGAAAGGTCAAGATGAGAGATGTAATAACCCGTATTAAAATTAATGAAAGATTTTATCTTTTATGCTGATGTGACAAGAGTAGAAATTTTGACCGTTGACCAGTTGACCATAGATTTTGAGATTTAAAAGATTTATTTGTTATTTAAATTTCAGCAACCCTGTAGCTCGGATGGTTAGAGACATGGTTAAAGAGAGAAGAGGTCAAAGGTTCGAAATTAGAATTGCGTAAAAATTCATAATTTTACGATTTGATTTTTCACTTTTGAAAAAGTAGGACCCACAAGAGGATAAGCCTTATCCGCATCCTCCCTTATCAACTAGTTGAAAATTTGTTACGTAAATAAAGTTCTAATCAAATTACGTAACAGAATGAATTCTTTATAAATAGTCATAAGGGATTTTCCAAAAGAAAAGAGAAACATATTGCTAAGGAAAGAGAAAGAGAAGGTGGAGAAGGGAGATTTTCGATCAAGAGTTCCGATTTTTCTAGAAATTTGTAAGTAGAAATTTATTTTTGTATTAATTAGATTTAAAGAAATTAATGCAAAAAGATTTTTTTTGCATCATTAAGATCATTATTTGGATGTATTAGATTTATACATGCATTTGATTTATTTTATCAATTCATAGATTTAATTAAGAAAGCATGTTAATTTAGATTTTTTTTTATAAGTTACCATGCTAGATTTATGGAGATTAGAATGCATGAATTTTACTAATTTTAAATTTTTATCATGTTAAGAGAGATTTAAGATTTTTAGAATTTCAATCTATCATGGCCCACATGCCTGACATGTCCGACCCGACTGGCCTGCTGGCCAGTCAGACGACAACAACGGACAGCGTCCGACGCTGACAACAGCGAACGGCAGTGAGGCAGACGACAGATGGGTCCTTCCCATCTGCTCCTTCGCGGGCACCCATGGATGCCGCGGATTGGGGAAGAAGACAAAAACCTGTCAGAACGATCCGATCCTTCTAAATCAGAGATCCAGAGTCCAAAATCCAAAATCGTGCCATCGGTCAGAGAGAAACCACCATGCTGATGGACGATTTGGGCCACGGTCGACGAACAGCCAGATTTACTTGAGACAAAGATCAAATTTTCTGATCAAATTTTGCCCAAATCAGAGGGCTAGATCAAAGGGGAGAAGCAGCCAGACCGTCCAACCTTGGCCGGTCGATTAGATCCAACCAGAAAATGCGCATCCGGCAGCCAACGCACGTCATCGGTAGCAGAATTGACGGCAGACACACGACGACGGCAGGCAGTGGCGGCGCGTGTCGTTGGCTAACGGTGACGACGGGGCAGCACGGGCGACACAGGCGGCGGCAGGGGTCCGGCAGCCATGGCTGCTGGACGCGTGCGTGGGGAAGAAGAAGGGGGAAACCCTAACCCTAAAATTTGAATGGGCGGCTAGAAATAAATGAGATGTTTTGGGGTCCATAGATGTCAGATTTTAACGATCTTATAGTCATTTTTCACATTTTTGAACGTTCTGGATTCGATGAATGGATCAGATTTTTCAAAATATGACCAGATCATGAGATTTTATGTGGATAGATTTAAAGGGCTTAGATTTCATCCCTTAGATGATTAGATTGGTCCACTAAAATTATCATGAGATATTCTGTCCTGTGTAATCTTTGTAATTCATGGGTTAGATGATGATTAATCAAGAGAGATTGACCCGATTCATGAGTCAGATGATGATTAATCAAGATACACTTTCCAGAATTTTTGTCCTTTCATTTTGGGACTTCCCGATCTCTATTTTGGACGATCAAATAGTAGTTTTCAGGTTTTTTGGACCTTATAAATACATTGGATGGGTCAGATTTATAAATTATGGTTAGATCTTAAAGTTTGATTGGACAACTACCAAGGGTTGAGATTTTTCTTCCCTAGACATAAGGTGATGGTCCATCAAACTGGTCAGATGATTTCTAGAGTTATATACCCAATAGATGATAAAAAAAAATTAGGTTAAGAGATTAAAATAATAAGAGGAATACCAGATGTATTACTTGTGTAGATTTCTTTGTTAGCACACGTACTAAGATTAATTTCTGCTTACTGAGTTTTATACTCACCCTTTTTATTTCCTCTTACAGATGGTCCATCCAAAGAGAAGTAAGGCTGAAATGGAAGATTGCTAGAGAAAAAATCTGCTTAAATCATTAGTTTTTATCATTGATGTTAATGAGACTTATGGTTTTATTTAGACATGCTTTAAAAGATTTATTGTACTTGAGATATAATAGACTGAATTAAGAATTTTATATTTTGATTCATTTTTTACTATTTTGTGTGCTTGTGTCTTGTTGTGGTGCATTTATTTATTTAAGTGTAGTAGATCTTGGGAAAACCCATCATACTACCAGCGTGGCATTGCTAGGATGGGTCGTCACAAGAGAAGTTCTTGAGGTTTCGAAACACGCGCAGCTCCACCACGCCGCTATGTTGAATGGGAAGTGAGGAGTTTCAAGATTCACAAGTCCAAAGATTGAGCTTGGACTCGTCCCCTCTAATCTGTTTTCTCCCAAAGTGATCTCCCTTAACTGAGAAGCGGGGAATGTTCGAACTCTTCGAGTTGACCACTGGGTTTGCTGGAAGATCAAGCACTTTCACGGATGGGTGGGAAAACAGAAATGACGGAATGGAGCCGTTAAGCAGATTATGCGCAAGACAATCTCGTCAAGGTTTAAAAGCTTGCTTAAGAGTTGGTGTTGACAGATGGGATTGTCAGGATGGCAATGGAGAAGATTGATTGGAGTTGCCTGCTGCCGATGCTGCAGAGACAGGCGCAAATTTATTCAGCAAGAGCTCTAAAATTGATGAGATATAAGAACAATGAAACAGAAATTGAAGCTAGGTCTTGTGTGGGAGTTTAGATATGCAAGGACTCGGCGTGCATGCCATGTAGGTGGCTAGATGTAGTGAGGAGGCGGTGGGTTTCCGTCGGATAAAAGGGAGAAGAACGGTTGAACAAGCAGCCATCTAGACACAGGGCAACACTTTCTTGTCGGAGGCTGGAACGGCGATCGACAACTTTTGGTCGGATCGGATTGGAAATCAGACGGTGGCTGGCGGTGGTTCATAGCAATGTTTGAGTAAAAAAGAAGACGGCGTTCTGGAAATGAACTCAAGAGCATGGATATATTTACAATATATATTAATTAACGTGGGTATATTTGTTATTTTTAAAAAAATATTTATAATATATATCAAATATTATGGGTATATTTTTAAGTAATCTTAAATATTTTTATAAAATTTACTCCATCAAAACGGTTTAGGCAGTTTAAGTGGAAACCCCAGTGAATTTTTTACGCAATTTAAAATTTTTACAAAACAATACAATTTTGAGAAAACGTTTTGGAATCTGCCACAGATCGCGTCGTTCCTGTTGGAGGCCGATTACCTGAGGTAGGCAGCGTGGTGGGGTCATCCTGCGAAACCATGCGCTGCATATGCCGCGTGTTCACCGAATTAAAACGCGCTAAATTTATACAGCGCGATTTGTTTAATTTTTTATTATTTAATTAAAATTACATAGAAAATTATTATTATTATTACAAATTTTTAGATAAAAAACAGATTATATTAAAATATTTATTTTCATGCAATACAGTGCGGTTTGTTTAATTTTTTATTATTTAATTAAAATTACATAGAAAATAATAATAATATTTTATAAATTTTTAGATAAAAAAATTATATTAAAATATTTATTTTCATGCAATTTGGTGTACTTGAATAATAAATCATTCCAATTTTATTAAATACAGTTTATAATAATTTTTAAGCCTATTTATCATTTAAATTAAGATTAAATTAGAAAATTTAAATTTAAAAGTAGCTGTTAATTTAATAATAGTATAATTTTTAATTATCTTAATTCATAAAATACCTAAAACATCATCTTAGTGTGTATTTAATAAAATCGGAATGGCTTATTATTCAAGTATATCAAATTACATCATTCGTGTTTTAAATATTCTAAGAACATCTGTTTCTTATATCACCAAACAAATTAAACAACTTGAACAAAAAAATTGGTATGTTACTAGCATAGATATTAAATGTTTCCTGCTACCTACTTATTTCTTTGTTGGTATATTGCTAATTTGTTATTAGAAATATATTGGTTATTATTAAACGAACTCATCGACAGTATAGAAGATAATTATGAATATGTTTCTATTCAAATTGAGTTTTCTAACTTAAAGAAGAAGAAAAGGAAGAAATATTTAATCTAGACAATTCTCCCTCATTATTAAAAATTATCAAAAATCAACAAACTTATTTAAAAAGAATTTCTCAAAAACCTATTACTATAAATGAACTTCAACAAGAAATAAAGATATTAAAAGAAGAAATATCATAATTAAAAAATAGAGTCCAAATTCTAGAACTACAATCTTTCTTAACTGCTGAAAATAATGAACCATTTGAAGAAAACAATAAGAAAAAAGATTTTATAGAAGAAATAAATGAAATGAATAAAAATTTACTATACCATATTGTGAGCAAAAGTTTGAGAAATCTTGGCTTTTTAGAAATCTTGTTTCTTCTACTCTCTTGAGGTTACAAAATTCATTTGCGATAGATCTAATTTTTGTGAATAAAGTTTCCCAAGTATAATTTTAATAAGCTAATTTGCCTTCATTTTCTTGTTTTATAAGGGTTTCAACTTTTTTTTTGAAGACTGATGATAATCCTTGTAAAAAAATTTCTTTGTATATGAGGGCCGAACCATCATCTAATAGGTGAACATCTATCATAAAAATATCTTTATACCATTTATAATTAGATAATTTTTAACATCTTAATTTTAATAATCTTTCTCTTACAATAGCTTGATGATCTTCTACTTTTCCTAAAAATTGATAAATGATAGTACTAATTAATGTTTCTACTGATTTAGGATCATTAATTATACTCATTTGTTCATCTTGGGATAATTGAATTTCCCACTATCCTTTTAATTGGCCAATAAATCCATAAGCTATAGTTATTGCGGCATCTCTAGGTTTAAATTTTCTTATATGTTGTAGTAATGTTGTATACATTATTGTACTATTACAAATATTCCAAATTTGATTTTCGCTAGCTCCATTTATATTCCATTCATATATAGAGTTATGGCTAAATTCATTTTTAGTTCTTTTTTGTTCTTCTTCAAATTATTGATTGACTGGTAAAGGTCGAGGATAATAGTTTTTTCTACTTTTATAATACATTCTTTAGAATAAATAATTAGAGGATTGTGTATTTTCTAATGATAAGGTTTGAATATAATTTTTACCTTTTAGTTTTCTTTTTTCTTCTAATTTCCTAATGTTATTTGCAAGTGTAGATAATTTAGGTGGTAATTGTAAATTTTTAATAATAGTTGTATCCGATTCACTTACAGATTCTTTTAATACTGGTAATTTTGATATAAATGATAGAGGGGGTTTGATTTGCTTTTGAAAGATAGGAGAAATGATTTTTGGTGGAATTGGGATATTTGGTTCTTTCATTTTTTGTTCTAAAGTAATTAATTTGTTATTAGTAAAATTATTTTGTTCAATTACTTGTGATAAATCCTTAAGTTGAATAGGTAATTCTTTATAAGTATATTTTTTATATGGTTCTTGTATAACTAATCCTTCTAATTCTCTATTTTTTTCTATATTCATGAGTTATTATATCTATTAGAGGTAGGGTAGAGTTGAGAGACGGTGAATCTTGTTGTGAAGAATTTGAAGTTCCTGCAGGAGTTCCTATTGCATTTATAGCCTTTTCTACTTAGTTATCATACTAATTAAAGAATCCTATATTTATTTTATAGAAATTACATATTGTAACCATTTTCTAATAAGATTGTTTAATTCTCATTTAAAATATATTTTTTGGATGAAATGTTTCTTTTTTGTATTATGTATATCATTGTAATCTTATAATAATAATCTTTGTCAAAAAAAAGAGAGAAGTATCTATTATAACATTTAACTGAAAATCTGATTCAGATGGTTCTATTTCAATATTAGATGAGGTTTTTCTTTGTGGTCTCACTATATTTGATTCTAATGCTAAAGGGAATCTTTTAGGTGGAGTTAACTCAGATAATCTTGGAAGTCTTAAATCAAAATTAGTTCTAATAATAGTAGGAGAATTTGAACTCAAAGGTCTAGAAATATGAATAGAATTTTTTTTTATAGGTTGTTGGAAATGTAATGTTATTTCATTAAGAGTTTATATTATAGATTCAATATCAGATGGCCCTTGTTCTATTACTTGTTCTGGTTGTTTATTTTGAATAGTCTATTCTAATGGTAATTTTATATCTGACCATAATATCTTTCTTACTTCTATTGTTCTATGAATAGGATTAGTGATAAAGAAAGGAATAGCCCTCTTTTCTTGAGATAATAGACATCAAGGAATAAGAGTTTTCATAGCTTTGTAATATATTCTATATTAAATACATAAAGGTTTAGATCCTTCAATCATATTGAATCTTTGTGTTTGTATTAATAAAGATAAAGATTCAATAATATTTTTATCAAATAAGCTTACTGAAAAGTTTGGAAAGCTATTGAAATAAATAGATCCAGCATGTAATGATGTTTAAATTATTTCTAAAATAGAATCTAAAAAATTTATAATGTCTGTTGTCTTTTAAACAAGCTAATATATTGGCTGAAATTTCTGCTCTCATTAAAGGTTGAATAGCTACTTGGATAAGTCCAAAGTGTATAAATTTAAATCCTCTATTTATTAGATCTTTTATAGCTTTTTTTGCTAATAATTTTATCTTATGATTTCCTTCTATAAATTCAAGGGTTGTTTCTAAAGTTTTAATTCTATATTCAGTAAAAAAATCAAATAATCCAACTTTATAAATTTCTTTTACAGGAACTTTAGGTATTTTCCAATTTTGAATAGATTGTTCAACATTCTCATATGCTTCTTCAGTCACATTTTTGTATTTCTTTCATACTTATAGAATCTATTTCATTTAAGGAGTTTGAAAAAGTAAGAGAGCAAGAGGAAGAAGATCCTTTTAAAATATTCTTAATAGAAGTCATTGCTAACACAGTCAACGTCTTATAGGCCAAATCTCTTCAAGCTTTCTGCTAACACGGGTAACTGTCCCTTGCGCTAAGAAGAAATTCTAAAACAATTTTCTCTTCTCGGGCTCTGATACTAAAAAGTCCCAGGCTTCTTTAATCAAAGTTTATATAATCATAGATTTCTGAATCATAGTCATTAAAGTTAGGAAACTCAAATTGCATAGAAACATATTCATAATTATCTTCTATACAGTCAATGATTTTGGTTAATAATAACCAATCTATTTCTAAGAACAATTCAGCAATATACCAACAAAGAAATAAGTAGGTAGCAAGAAAAATTCAATATCTATGCTAGCAGTATACCAATTTTTTGTTCAAGTTGTTTAATTTGTTTAGTGACATGAGATATAGATGTTCTTAGAATATTTAAATCATGAATGATGTTTATATCATTAGTAGGATAATGATCATGAATTTCTTGAATGTTTTGCAACAAAATTTATTTATCTTGTAGGAGGAGAATAAGATTAGCACACAGAGATTCTAAATATTCAAACATCTTATTATAAACTGAAACATTAATTACAAGGGAGAGAGAGAGAGAGAGAGAGAGAGAGAGAGATCTTACATAGCACACATAGCAAACTAAATTCTTACAGACTCTAGACTTGAAAGCTCTTTTAAACTTGTTGAATTCTTTAATGATTTCTTAAAAGACTTGGAAGCTTTTTATAGAGAGAAAAAGTAAAAATGGACTTCAAATGAGCTTAAGTCTGATGGATTCAAAATGGTTTGAGATCTATGGAGCTTATCTCTTACAGAAACAGACAATAAACTTTTTTACAAAGTAACTTTAAAAAAATAACTTTATGAAAAGAGATGCTAGCAGTAGTTGTGTCTTAGATGTGGGTGGAGTCGGTTGTGCCAGCTGGATAAGAAGAGCATAGTCATAGTACTTGTCGGTGGATGATAATAATTTCTGAAATAGTGCATTTTGCAATAATAGCTCTTGAAATAGTATTGTTACAATAATAGCATCTTGAAATAATGATGTTGCTTTTATGGAGACATTAGGGATGGGCTGGCCATGTTGATATCTTCAGAAGTGATATCATCTTCTTCAATTTGGTTGAAGAATAGGAGCTCCAATGCTTTAATTCTTTGCTCCTTTTCAGATAATTTTGGAAAATCCTTACGAACCATCTTGTAAGCAGCAATAAGAGCTAGTTGATGAGGATTGGCTTCTAATGGATCCGAACAAAGAGCTTCTGAAACTTGAGAGGCTGCTATAGTTTCTTTAATTTGTCGGATGCAAAGATTTTCTCTTAAAGTTTCATAATCAAATTTTGGCCACCATTTACAATATGAGGGATAAACTAAATAGGATGAGGGTTTAATATAAAGAGTGAAATCCTAGCAAATAATCCATGGAATATTGTTTATGATAATAAAATGATGTAGAGGGAGGACATTAGAATCATCAGCTAAGAATAGTAATATTGATATAAGGTCTTGAGGAATAATGGAAGGTAATAATCCCTATATATCCCGAAATTTATCAAGAAACCTACGAGGAATGATTTGAAGGTATTTTCAAGATTAAAACTGACCCACTAAGAATGCGAAAAATATTGGTTTTGTCTTAATAATACTTTAAATCATGCTTCTTGATAGTCCCAATAGTTGAATCGAATAGGTCCCGGAAATATTATCTTTTTTGTTGGGTCTACTGGTTCTGGAAAAGTAATAATAGTGTTAGGGTTATCAGCATACCACTAATCAATTTTTTGAATAATAAGCTTAGAGCATAAAATCCAATCATTTTTAGGAGGTTTTGTAATATGGTTAATGGCAATAGAGTGGGTGTGTAATAATATCCTTTCATAATAAGGGATAGTCTTGTTTGGGTTTGAAGAAATAAACTTTTGATTTTTTGAAAAATATCGTGAATAGATAGTTCTGCATACTTCAGGAATATTGATGTTTTCTTTATTACTAGATGATAGAAGATCATGAGATTTATAAGGTTTTAGTATTTTTATATCAATAAGTTCTAAATTAAATAGAAATCTTTCTGCATAATAGCAAAAATTATAATTTGCATAAATAATAGGGAATGAGGATGAAGATGCTCCATCATTTTCTTTTTCCCTGCAAAAATTCTTAAGATAAGAAGTCAGGTAAAGAATTATGATCTCCATTTATGAATTTTATTTGAAAATCAAAAATACATAAGAGGACTTGTCATCTGGCAAATATCTGTTTAGAAGCTAAATTTTTAACATCCTTTTTAATAATATCTTTAACAGCTTTGCAATCAATTCGTAAGAAGAATTCTTTTGATATAATTTACAGTAGCTAACATTTTCATTTTAATAATGAGATATTTATTTCTTTGAGTATCCGACTATAAACCAGAAGTATATCTAATTAATTCTTCAATATATTATGGTTCTAGATGAACCTTGTTTTTAGAGCTTTTGTTGTATAAATTTGGCCTTCTTTGTTTTAATATTCTTCCATGGCCTATATCTAAAGCATCTATTTCAACTATTTTATATAATTCTGGGTCTGCTAGTGATAAACATGATAATTGTTTAACCCATTTTTTAATTTTTTTGAACAGCTTTAGTATGATTTTTGGTCCATTCAGGAGGATTTTTTCTTAATCTTTTGGTTAATAATTCTCTATCATAGGCAAGTTCTTAATAAAAATTAGAAATATAATTAACACATCCGAGAAATCGTTGTAATTATTTTTTATTTATAATAATGTCAAGAAATTTATCTACAAATTCTATAGTTCTGTTAATTGGATGAATGATATGTTTTCTTATTCGGAATCCTAAAAATTGTATATCTTGTTGAAATAATTTTAATTTTCTTTGTGATAATATTAATCCATTTCGATGAATTAATTTTTTTAAAAGTATAGAGGTGTTTTCAATGTTGTTGAATACTATTTGAGAATATTAACACATCATCTATATATACAATAGCATATTTAGAATAAGGATTAAAATTTTCATTCATAATATTTTGGAATTCAGATGGTGCATTTTTAAGCGCAAAAGGCATAACATTTCATTAATAATGGCCAAATGGTACATTAAAAGCAGTTTTATACCTATTTTGTTTATGTATTTGGATTTGCCAATATCCAAATTTTAAATCAAATTTCAAAAATATAGTTGCTTTAACTAATCTATTTAATAAGTCTTGTTTATTCGGAAGGGGATATCTTATCCATCATAATACTTTATTGAGTGTTTTATAAATTTTCAGATAAAAAAATAGATTATATTAAAATATTTATTTTCATGTAATTTGGTGTACTTGAATAATAAATCATTCCAATTTTATTAAATATAGTTTATAATAATTTTAAGCCTATTTTATCATTTAAATTAAAATAAATTTAGAAAATTTAAATTTGAAAATAGCCATTAATTTAATAATTGTACAATTTTTTATTATCTTAATCCATAAAATACCTAAAACATCATCTTAGTGTGTATTTGATCAAATTGGAATGGCTTATTATTCAAGTACGTCAAATTACATGACCTATCATATCTAAGTTTTATCCGAAGAAATTATAAAATATTATTTTTTCTCTTATCCAAATTATAAATTATTTTTTTTCTCATGTGATTTGAATTATACACTAAAACAATCAGATCATATCAATTTAGCTTCTCCATTCCACTTACTGAAATCACATTACATGATTCCATACATTGATAGACAACCAGCGTCCCCTCAAATTCCGTGAACACGTGGTATCTCCAGAATTGTCCAACCTGCTATTTGTTTTAGCTTTTCTTTAATCATATGCATAATATTTTCAATAAAAAATTTTCCATTGTACAAAAATATTTAAATCCAACGTTTTAGGTGTGCGTGAAAAAGAAAAATTACAAAAAATTTATATTTACCATTAAAAAATAGTACGGAGCATTTTCTGTGCGTGAAAATTTTATTAGTTGTTTATCTAGTTAGATAAATATTTTTAATGACTCGGATAATATATAAAATAATGTAAATTTCATTTATAGTCTTAAAAATAACTTCAACTGAAAATCATTTACCTACGGCTACTTCGGTGTGGCCCATAAACATTTTTAATTTAAATAAATTTTATATCATTAAATAAGGACTAATTACAATTATCTAAAGAGATTACGGACTAATTCAACGGCTGAAATGCGGCCCAATTTCAAATTTAGCATCCAACGCTCATAAACACGCGCCCATCAAAAACTAGCCGTTACAGGTATCTGCTAACGTCTCTCTCCCTCGCTCCGTCCTCTGCCTCTCTCGTCATATTTCTTCAAGAACAGACTCTCTTTTTACTGATTCCTAACAAGACCTAACCTCTCTAATCTCTTGAAGAGAAGAAAATCTTCTCGATTTCTTGAAGAAACAACAGAGAAAAAAACCCGATTTAAATATCCTCATTTCCATCTAATCAGGCCACATTGCAACCGCATCTGGCGAGAGGCTTTGCTTTCTCTCTCTGAGAATGGCGACCCCTTCCAAATCTCCTCATCCATCTCGCTCTCGCTTTTCGGAAGGCTGCAGATTTACCGAGAACAGCAACCCTAATATTTCCAGCCAAAGCCCCTTGCAGAAATCTGGCAATTCCCCGTCAATCAACTCCACAAAAACCAAGAAATCAGGGCAGAAGGAGCCCGTCCGAATTGGAAGTTTTCAGGCTTCGATTCAAGAGAAAAGAAGGTTCGTAATAGCCAAGAAGAACTCGAAGTGGGCCCGATCTGCATTGGCCAATTGCAAATGCAAGGATAAACCAGCAAATTTCATGAAATGCCCTTGTATTGCTTATGAGAATCTTCGTGCGTCTCAGGAGGAGTTCTTTCGCGTCAGGAATGATGAATCTGGAGGGGATTCGAATGGGTCGGAGAATTGGGAGGCAGGGAAAGACCGGGAGATTGAGTCCGCCCAACAGGAATCTGTGTTCTTGCCGAAAGAATCAGAGTCTCCAGATCATGAGGAGATTGAGATGTCTGAAGCGGGGAGTTCGAAGATGAAGAGGATAAGAAATAAGCTCCTGGAACAAGCCCGGAATAGCATTCCTGAATCTGGAAAAGTGATGCATTTGGTCAAGGCCTTCGAGACAATTCTTTCTATCCCAAATTCCAGTGGCACGAAAGGGAACGACAACGACGCAATCGAGGAAAGCAAGAGGAAGGTTATGAAATGGGCATTGCCAGGTTTGCAGGGAACGGCCCCTGAGAAAGAGGCTTCTTCCTCAGCTGTTTTCCCGTCATCAGATCTTTTCAATGCACAAAAGAATTTTGATAGGGATTCGAGACTCTACTCTTCCCTTGATAGCAGTACTGGAAGGTTAGCGAATGATTTGATGCTATTACCTTTTCATTGTCATTTATTTCTGTAGTGGTCGTAATTGTGCCATTTTGTTGTCCCTTCCATGTATTTCAACTGATTTTCATCTTTGTTTTTTGGAGCTGCAGCATTGGAAGCAGGACTTCTGATGGAGGCCGAAGAAGCCGAAGAAATGTAAGAAATTTATGTTTTTGTATTGGTTTCTATTTTCTGGTATTTTTCAGTGATGGTATATTCAGCTTGGAAATCTGTAACCGGTGGATTTTCAGAGCTTGGATTCATCAGGGAGGGCTGGTGGAAAGAAATGGGAGAAACAGCTGAAAGTCACTAGTCAGCATCCTTTCAAGCTAAGAACAGAGGTATATGATAATTTTATACAATAATTTTTATTAACAGCATGTTTAAATATTTTGATATACAATTTCTTTTAATATATTGTTTGGCTGCAATAAGAGAATATTATACTTACTCTTCTACCTGAAATAGAACATGGAGATGAAGGAAAGGAAGATATAATTGGACAGTGCAAATATGCAATAATCTGAAAATAAGTTCAAGTAATTTTTTAAATTATCATGACATTAAGGCTTATTATGATTAAAACTTATCATGATATTTGTGTAACTAAAAATGTGTGTTTGGATAGTGGTAAAAGATAGGGAGCGTAATAGAGATACTAAGTGATGTTAACAGAATAGAGGTTAATGTTAGTCATAAAGTGAATATAGATAAAACAGGAGTTCTTTGATAGAAAGCATGGAAGTAATGATTAAAAATAAAGTTACTGTTAAGAAAAAGTAAAATTATTCATGTTGAGTAAATAGCATATTTCAGTAAAAGAAGAGACTTTATCCAGATCTTTATTTTTTGGTGTGTATGTTATTATATCACAGCTTTATTTTACTGCAAACAGACACACCATTAGCTTCTCAAACAATTCCAGTAAAATGAGCATTATCAGTGGAATTAAATGATCCTCATGTGTGCCTGTTCTGCAATGATCCACAACAATTACTCACACAGAAATAGCAGGATTATCAGGATTACCCTGCTATGATACACAGTAAAATCAGCATTATCAGGATTACCCACACAGAATGCTTGCTGTGTGCAATCGTGTTTTAATAGTGGTGCGGATGTTATTGGAATGGAACCTGTCTAATTGGACACAAAGATTAGCTAGATGTTTCGAATCCAGGATTACTGATGCATTTCAATTTCATGGCTCGTCATGAGTGAACAATGTAATCCTTGCATTACAATCATATGCTGCTAAGTACTTAAATTGCCTCACTTGCCAGCAGTCCAGATGAATTCTTTGATGAACTCACTGTCAGTATGGACTCATCCCTCCTGAAACCTAAATGGGCAAATCTTCCTCTAAGGGGATTGATAATTCAAAGAAAACTGACAAACTGTTCAAAATTGGATTGGATTGTTGGTGAACCCTTCACTTAGTAGAAGGTTCAACGCTCCGGACATACATCGAAGTTGAACCATACAGATTTCTCATTACTACTCTAAAACACTGATTATCAACTTTATACCCAAATTTGATCTTTAGTGGTAAAAGGAGAGTGAGATCAGTAGTTTCACATTACAACTGAACATGAACCTGTCAAATCTTGGAGTAACCAATCCTCTGGCCAGCAAGAAAAATCTTGAAGACTGACATTTATTTACAGCCATCTGATTAATGGCCGATGAACTAGGTAGTAAATATCTTTTGTAAACAGTAGAAGCATCCATTAGGTGAGACCATGAAGGATCAGTATTGTTCTGAAGAGGTGTTCTGCTGGTAAAATGTATATGACCTAGGGAAAAACATGGCAGCCCGTCAACTACTGGAGTTAACTTAATAGACTTTCCATGTGTCATAATAGGCTTTACATAATGAACTTCCCATTAATTACGTAATAGACTTGCTCTAGATGAGTCCATTAGACTTTCCATGTGTCGTATTTCTTTTCTGGAAAGTTAAATTAGACTTTTTACTTGTTTAAATCAAACTTTTCACTTGTTTAAATCAAACTTTTCACTTGTTTTCTCCTTATGAGTTTGTTTTGTACCCCACGGAAGCTATTTTTGGAGAATCCAGATGATTCCACGATTGAAAGTTAGATTTAGTTTGGAATCTAGAGTCACTAACACAATTGCAACTTATACCCTTGCTTTCATTCTAATGATATATTCAGTTACTTCAGTTTAATCCTTGTCATTCAATTTTTTGTGATTCAATTCACTTGCATCAGTGTAATCCTTCTCATTCAATTTCTTATGCTTGAACTTTGTTACTTCAGCATAATCCTTGTTCAATTTCTTCTGCTTGAATTTGTTATTCAGTGTTATCCTTCTCATTCAATTTTTTGTGATTGAAATCTTAATTTGTTTACTTCCATAATAAAGTCAAAATATTTTTTTCTTCAGCAAAGAGGGAGGTTCAAAAAAGAAGAATTCCAGAGGAAAGTAGAGCAAATGATGATAGAGGACAAAAAACAGCGGATCCCAATCGCACAAGGTCTCCCATGGACAACCGATGAACCAGAGGTGACAAATTGCTTGAGCTATTAATGGCCTTCCATGGGAATCTGTCACTAGATACCCATGAGAACAGATTTTATTTCCATTCAGTAATCATGCAGGGCTACTTGGTTCCGCAAATTTTGTTTGATATGATTACCATGTCTCTCTACATTCATGTTCTAACAGATCTCACGTATGTCAACTTGGAATTAAGAATGTGACATGAAATACTTGCATTCAAGTAATCCAACCACATAAATGCCCTTTCTTGATGTAATCAAACTCGAATGGGACTAGATGCTGATTTGATGGGTAACCACTGTCCTTAGCCTGGTTCCAAATCTTTACTTTCAGTATTCAGACTTATAAACCCCTATCACTGAAGAACGGGTGCTAATTGTACCAATTCCAGCAACTCTGGCATCCAAGCAATTAGAGGCCCTAATTTTTAGGTGAATGGATGGCTTTAGGGAGCCCTAATATATGGTCCCACACAGTCTTCTTCTCTATACCTTTACATTTTACATGTGAGACTTGAATGATTTACATCATTGATCTGATCTTGCTTTTAGAGTTCAAATTGGTAGTTCTCTTTAAATTCTCTTCATTGGCCTATCCTCAATATAATTAGTTTGGTTAGATTATGGTTGCTTGGGTTCAAATAAATTCATTTTCAATATTTTTACATGCATTAATGATGATAGTAGCTAACTTGTTTGGGTGCAACCTTCTCAGAGATTGGTGAAGCCCCCAGTAAAAGAAACTACAATGCCAATTGATTGGACACTTCACAGCGATGTGCGTGCTGTAGAGCGTTCTGAATTTGATCATCAGGTAAATTTGCCTCATCCTCTCGTCAGCAAAGAAATTTGCCTCATCCTCTCATGAGAAATTATCACCCAATGTAGATTGCGTGGGCATCTATAGCCCATTTTACTACCATTTTCTCTTCCCAACAGTTATGTTAAAATTCCTTGAATTCTGTAATGAACAATGGAAGATATGACAACTCTCTTATGCTCTCAGGTTGCCGAGAAACTGTTCTTAATGGAGCAGTACAGGCTAGAAAAAGAACGGCAGCTAAAGGTCAGATAACAATATAATATGTAACTAGAATATGTACAATAAGCCGATACTTCAATAAACTTTATTTTATACATGATCTGACAGTTTTAATCTTTAGAAATTGAAGTTCTTCTGGATGCAGATGGAAGAAGAAGAGGAGACTAGAAGATTGAGAAAAGAGCTGGTGCCAAGAGCTCAACCAATGCCCTATTTTGACAAGCCTTTCATTCCAAAAAGGTAAGAATTTAATTCCCTAGCATGTTATAGAAAATGCCTGAACTAGTTTTTGGCCAACGAAGTGAAAAGTCTAGACTATCATTTTGTTGATGCGTGAGTCTCTAGCAATTCTTGTTCAGTAGCTTGCAAAATGGATAAACCATTCATCTTGCCAAAGCATCTGGAGATGGCGAAGCATAGATTGACTATGAATTCGTACTTCATAACTTGCAAAATGGACAGAGAGAAAGAAAGCTGCCTGCAAAATGGACAGCTTATAGAGAAAGAAAGCAGCAATGGGCTTATTCAGAATCAATCTGCCCGTTGGAACTTGAATGGTTCCATTTGAACAGTTTATATAGAGTCAGTAGTCTTGATCATCTAGTGGGTTTGAAAGAAGTCTGTCCGTGAAGAGAGCGTATAAAATGACATGAACAGCCCCCTCCCACATTCACACACACTGCCAACGGAAAAAGTGAAAAGAATTATTGAATCATTAGTACACAGACTATACCTGAAGATAATTTTTCTGCATTTGCATATACATTTGCCCAGGAAACACTACATGCACATTCTCAATTTCTCTTGTACATAGTCCTCTCTACGGGCATGCACATTCTCAATTTCTCTTGTACATAGTCCTCTCTACATGCATGCATGGAGTTCAATTGTAATTTGCCAGTGTTTTCTGTTGCTGTATTTTGTAGATCAATGAAGCATCCAACTATACCAAAAGAACCCAAGTTCCATATTCCACAGCACAAGAAGATCAAATGCATGTCATGGAATGACATCAACTTCAATATCAGCACAGGCTAGTTGAGTATGACATCAATTTAAATATCAGCATCAGCTAGTTGCTATGCGTCAACTACAATATTGGCACCGGCTAGTTGAGAATGGCTCCCGATTGATGAAGATATGACGGTAGTATTTTCATACATGATTAGCAGTGGCTAGTTGAGTATGGCTTAAGAGACACGACTGCATGTTCTCTATAAGAAATTTTACCTTATTTTCTTCATTTGTGAAATGAAGATTCTTTGTCCAACTGTAAGTCAAACAAGCAATTTAATTGCAATTTTGTGGAATAAACAATGGTCAATCTGCAATATTCTCAATTGATCCTGTTATTCGATTGTTTGTTCATGTTCCTTAAATACATTCTTCTGAAACTGCATTCATATTTATCTACTCGCAAACATGTGAAAAACTCATTCCAAATTATTGGCATAGTAAGCGTCTCAGAGCATTCAGCAAATGTATATTCTAACAGTCCAATGAAGCAATTGCCAAATGTTTAACTTGATACTGCTTTTTATTCCATCTCCATCACTTTTGCATTCAAACAAACGGTGAGGAAATGTCTGACTCCTTGATATCGATGACAGCTGTTTAATTTATTATTATTCACAAATCACACTCAATCATGCCCCAATTGACCAATTTTTTTGGGTACGTTTGGATTATTGTAACAGGAGTGGATTAGTGTTACTTACACTCAATTAACATGATGTGACAATTTAACTCCCTTATAATTTCACTTTTTTCTTATTATTATCAATTCACAAAACCCCCAACATTATCAGTTCACAAAATACATACCATGGATTTACTTGAAATGAAAAGAAAATTGATGCCAGCAACATTGAGGAATAATGTCAGTCATAAAATAAAAAAAGTTAAAATAAATAAGAAGTAATAATTAAAAATAATTAGATACTAACAAATAAAAATTAGTTAGTATACATACACAAGTACTCCATGTATTATCACTATGTGAATTGCAACTTTTTCCCTTTACTACTTTCATGAATGGGAAGACTTACCTGACCAACAAAATTTCACCTAAACACTTACGTGGGAAATACATGGTGTATATGTGTACACTATCTAATTATCTATAGTGAAAAAAATTGTTATGAAAAATATATGCCAAATCACCCTTAGGAAATGGAATTTCCCCAAGGGTTATTGCATCTATCGACAGTCAATTATAGTTTGCCATCACTTACCTTTGTAATTAACTAGACATGGAATGGACGTCCGATTTTGTTTTTAATCTACTTTGGGTTGGGTTGTAAAAGCATTTCTCCAACTAAACTTCGGTTTGAACTCGGTGTGGGCCATCTAATTTGTTAACTGACCACCATCAAGCCAACTGACCCGTCTAGTTGAGCTAAATGTAGAACCCAAATCATTCATAGGTTAAATACAACTTTGGCAGGTATCAGAGAAGAAATTTGAAAGTAAAAAATGTATCAGTTAAGTAATAAACAAGATAAAATAGAAAAAAAATAAATAATGACTGTAGAAAAGATAAAATAGACTGAAAACTGTAATTTTTTTTTTTTATCCAGCACAACATTTATGATGACAAGGTAGATTTTACTATGGAAACGATAATAGTGGAAAAGACACTAATTACCTATTTGTACATTCAAGTAGACGATGGGAATGCAACATTGACATAGAGGAATAAAAGGAAAAGATGTTAATTGAAGTGAGAATATGTCAAAAAATGCAATAGAAAAAGAACAAATAGATTAAAAAATTTATAAAAAATGAAATTAAGGAAACAAAAATTATAAGTTTGACAATGAGCAGAAAGTAGAGTTATTTGGGTAAAGAATAAGAAGTTTTTCTTACTTTTTTCACCAATTCAAACAGCTCCTGTATAGTTTTCAAGAACAGTTTTACCCATACTTTTGATAGCAGAACACTACAAGAGGTGTAGGTATATTTCATTGAAGGCACTGATCCTCTACTAATTCCCTAAAAGATGAAGAAACGAACATGCATCGTTCATGGTGGTGCAAACATCCCCTAAATCCTATTTTATTAACTCTAGTTTGAAATTCTTCTGGTTGGGCCTACCCTATAGTTGTTCTACTCGTATTGTTGTGTTCAAAATATAAATCCTAGGTAAAACAATTTACCTAATTTCATATCACAAGATTTATCTGAACAACATACAGCTTATGCAAAAATTCTGGTCATCTCTTCATCAGTATACCAGTTACGTTTTTGCAATGTATCCATTGGTATAATCCTTCTGGTAGTTTGGACTACACAATGAATCTCAAAAGTTTATACATATTCATGTGGACTATTAAAATGACATTATTTTTCTAAGATCAAGATTCCAATCCCAATAATAAATAGACACGGATTTACTGTTCTTCTTTTAAGCAAAGACTATGAAGAGATCCAAGTTTTTTCTCTAACAGTCATCACGATGCAACCACAACATATGGGTATGGTCCGCATTCTGAGTAAAAGCTTTAAGAATTGCCAACCTCTAACAATATGAAGGAAATGATGCTGTTAATCAGACACTTTAGCCTCCAACAAGGAAATGTGCTGTTTATATTTCGGCTTGGACAACATTCTAGGCCCAATAAAGAAGGGCTCACACTTCACCCTATTATGTAGCTAGCCAGGATACGATATTATTTAACGGTAACTACATGGTGCAATGCATACTGATAGGTTAAGGAGATTTCTAAATCTTAAATGAACAACTCTAAGTTTCTCTCTCTGAGAAAGTCACTTACAGGTCAAATTAAAATTATCTATAGATAAATGAAGCCCTCCCGAAAAGGAAGAGACACGTTGTCAGGGCAATGTCACTAGAGTAAGCTGCCAATTCGATACGCAAACCCAATTCATAGGCAACTTATTAGGAAATCCACGAAACCATGAAATTGAGAATGGTCTCCAGTGAGTTTGCATCATAGATAGATGAAACCTACTTTAAGTGGGTGAAACGAGTGACGTAATTCTGCCGTACGTTTTGAGTTGTGGACAATTGAACCAAATGCTAAATTCAGTACTCGGTAGGTTGATAGAAACGACACAGCCTACAACCCCCTTGTAAGGTTAGCTTGCAACAACGAGCATTAACCAAGGAAGAGTCGCTTGTCAGACAAGAAATGGCCTTCACTAGCAAGTGAGAGTCTAGTAGCGTCATGCTTGCAATTCCAAAACATTTTTCAAACATCGTTCAGCACCTAAACCACTATCATACCAGTTAAAACCATCCGCAAGTTCTCATATTCAGTCAAGGAAGCACAACAATTGAATCCCGAATTTCATCTTGAAATAAGACCCAAGGCCATCTCCACAAAAACACAGCAAGTTTCAGTCAGTATTCCACTTTGTATGGGTGTAAAATAATGGATTTAACCATCATACATGATATATAGGCAACTCGTTCGCACATCCATTTGGTACGACTTTAGAACAGCTCTCCCCTTTGGGAAAGCATGCCCCACGAATCCGTTACGAAAGGCTGGAATTCCGTTCCCTAGCAAGTTGCATTCCAAATTCTGCAGAGGTTATTTGCAAACCCGCTCTTAACACCTACTCGTTCAAAAGGATTTAAATGCTCCAGGCCACCAAAAGGAATTCACATTCCACATTTACATTAAATTAATTATTTTTTGTCTCATTCCAATCCACCAAAAAGCCCCTAAAGGCACAAAAAAATGGATGTAGTACCCGGCATGGCAGCCAGGCAATGAACTGCATCATGGCAAAAACCAAAGCCGCAAAACCAACCTCCAGCACATTTCAGCTAATCAAGCACACAAATTTTCCAGTAGGGTTGGCCGTAATGGACAATGGAACAGTAGGAGCAACCAGAAACTTGTGTTGGAAGCCAGCTGAGAACATGTGGGTGTGTAATGTGTGACGGGAAGACTTGGTTTAAACTTTAAAGACATGGATGGGTAGTACTTCTAACTTAAAGAATAACAAACAGGCAAAAACATGTATATCAAGTCATCGCAAATTGCACCCATTGGTTCATGAAACAAAACAAAACCTCACGGCATTGCCTGGAAATCCTCGGGCAATTCAACCAAGAACCCTAGAGAAGTCATTTGACAAAAACCTATAGAAGCTCTCAAACTTAAGCATGGACCAGAAAACATCACTGCTCAAGCAGCAACAGATATGCGACCAGCAACTTGATCAAGATCCCGCTGACCACTCGATGTGATTCTTCTCCCACTGTAAGAAAAAGAAAGAAAAAGAAAAATATTCAAGTTCCCAAAATATCCTGAAAATAGACACATCAAAAGGAATCATTTTCAAGATTAAACAACAGCGGCCAACGTCTTGCATTTCCCACATGACAACTTGAAAAAAATATATATTGAGCTCTCAGAAAATCCAGCATTCACATGGGCATTGACAGAAGGCCCACTCCAGGTATTTGATGAAAGAAATACATCAGTTACGTTCAACACCAAAAAGATGATAGGACAAGAATCAAAAGGTTAGGACAGACAGATGCAGACAATAATATATTGCTTAAATCCTAATGAATTAGAGCCCTTGCATAGAAAATTTTAAACAGACCCATTGACACATGTGCCATATTTGGAAGATCATCAGTTTTCTCAATAACAGGCATTAACAAACCAGGCCTATAATACGTCTATTATCAGGCCTTAACAAACCATGCATGCAGCGCACACTAGTCGTCATATTTTCACTAAACTCCAAAAATGTTCTATCAGCTACAAAATCAGTGAGATCGTAAGCCCTAACACAGCCATTTCAGTGGAAAATACTGACCAAACTAGAATAGTCAGGAAGACAGTAAACCTTTTGCACAAGAAAATGTTGGCATTCAATGCATCATTCCAGTAAATGGATAAGAGACCCATTCAGATACCAATTAGGAAACACTAAACATTGCCATTCAATGCGCATTTCCCTCATGACTAGAGACAGGTGGCTGGATATAGCTTCTACATTCCACTAATCATTTTTTAAGTGCCAGGAAGGTAAAGATAATCATTTTATCTTATTCATTAATTTAAGTGAATAAGAAAATAATTTGATTTCGTAAAACCTGAAGCATGAAACCAAGGATATTCTGTACCAAATCGACAGATAAATAGTCAAGAAACTCACCCTTTCTGATCAATCTCAATGATGCTCATCTTCTGCAGTTGATGAAGGATATGGCGAGCAATAGAACCGCTGCTCTTGCAGAAATGAGGTGGGCGACTCCCATTTCTCTGGCGTCCACCATATATCTTCTGAAATCCACCTACTCCAATCCCTTGTCTCAAATAGATTTTTCTTGCCATAGAAGCTGCCATTCCAAACAGAGAAAGTAGTTTCACAAAAGAAAAAAGAATGAGATGTATTTTCTTCACAAGTTAAAGCAAGAACAACAAAATGACCACAGAAGAAGATCAGTGAGGTCCAGTACCAGCTCTGATATAGTACCAATCAGGATCATATGGAGCAAGCTCCTTGAATCTTGCAGTCTTCACAATATCAGTCCATTCTGGCAGCTCTACCTACTTGCGGTAGAAGCAGCATAAATCAATGGAAACGACCAAGCTTATGGACCCGTAGTCAAAAGTATACAACTACATTTTGCAACCAACTAGATTTCTCTGACTTCAAAACATAAATGCAGCAAAAATAAGCAACCTAATAGGCAGTTTGAAAAAATGCTGCATGCAGATCTATCCTTAGATGATTCATAAAGTGTCATTAGTTAACCAATCCATCTCATCGACCCAAGATTTAGATTTATTTGACAACTCAGTAGGATTTTCAATAAAAGCAACATAAGTTGCCAGAAAAGTTGGTGAAACATCATAACCGATACCCGTTCTCTGAAGAAGATATCATAAAAACAAGTGAAAATGCAGAACATATTTTATGAAATCAACCGGCTGCATTCGATTTATTAACAACTTAAAAAAACATAGGAGTGGTTGTTATCTCTACATAAGCTGCCAATAAATTCTATTAAATCTGAAAAAGCACCAAAAAGACCATTTTTGTTTTGGAATTTGTTCAGGCTACATCCAAGAAACGCTTTCTTTCTACAGTAACTCGAAATCTAGAGAGAAATATAAAAAATTAGCTTGAAAAATATTAAAAATAAGAGAAACCTAAAAGATTGTGTAAAGGGTTTGAGTTAAGAGATGTCGAACGCATACACATTAACATTCCGCGAAGTTATGAGTGAAAAAAATCCTTCTTTAACCAGTTTCTCCCAGTTTCAAAACTGATATCAATGATATATAACGCCATGGAAAGCACAGATACTGAAACTGAAGTGGGAATAAAACAGATGCAGAATATGAATTAAATTCTGCGTTCAAACGCGGCGGTAACCCCAGCCGTTATACAAGTTTCCATCGTGAGACGATTGGCATGCACGATTCGTACAAGACTAATCTTGTCAGCAATGGGATGGATTCGTACAAGAGTAATCAGAAATTCCAAATATCGGTTGGGAATGAGTGAGAGGCACCTTTCCAGATCGCTTTAGGTGAGCGGCGTAAGCTTTCACGAAGTCGTGAGGGGACACATCTTTCACAGTTCTTGCTGTCGCCATTGCAGCTGCCTCCGAGCAGGGACAGTGAAAGAAAATGCTCTCCTGCGCTAGGGTTAGGGTTTCTCAGCCTCACCAGAGGAGAAGCTTTTTTATATATGCCGCGCCGATGTTTCCGCGTGTCAACGACAGCAAGCGTGCGAGGAGTAGCAGCTTGGTGCCGAATGCGGATTGGGTTGATGGTTTGTCTTACGGTTGAACACCTTACATTAACCACGGCAAACGGGTGGAGATCGGTTCGGGTTCAACCAAAAAATAGGGTTAGGGTTCACTGTTTAGAATTTAGCTTTTTTAAATTGGGTTAAATCTAAATCCCAATTAAAAAACCGATGAATCTCAGTTCGAAACAAACCCAAACCTTAAACAATATATAAAAATTTACTTATATTAACATTTAGTTTATTAGGTTTTAATGTTTATATATTTTATTTAAAATGAATTATTAAATAATATAAATTTTTACTATTAAGTTTTAATTTTTAGTTTTTATTTAAAATAAATTATTCAAAATATAATTTATTTATCAAGTTTCAATGTTTTATATTTTATTGAAAATGAATTATTAAATAATATAAATGATATTTTATTTTAAAAAATAACTTATTAAATTTTAATTTTTTAAGCTTTATTTAAAATAAATTATTAAATATGATAATTTTTAAGTAAAAATTAGGTTTTAAAAAAAATTAAGATTGAAGTTTAAAAATAAGATTACAATTAGGGTTAATTCTAACCTAAGCTAATCCGACTTGACTTTCACCTTTACCAAAAGGAAAGGCACTAGGATGAAAGTCATGTTCTGGAGAGGGTAAATTTAACCTGGACCCTATTTGTAGAACTTTTAATTCAATCTTAAACTTAACTTTATTTTTAAAATCTAACTTAATCCTTAAAAAACTAGGTTGGATTCTGGTTCATGATTAAGATTAAAAAATGAAGTTGAAAATATTGAATGTAATAAATTTTATTTTAAATGTATTTTATAACACAAAAGTGCAAGAAAAATGTGGAGTGCTAAGTGGCGAATGGGTAAGCATGCAAATGATAAGGATTAACTAAGATAATTTAAGGATATTTTAAATTGGGTAGTGTTGGATCCTGGCTTGTTAATCCAACCCAACTCAACCCAAATTATAATTTAGGTCAAGTTGACTTTTGATTTTGTTAACTCAAATTTTTCATGTTTTTTTCAACCCCAAACTAACCTTTTTTCAAGTTGATTAGTTGAGTTTTGAGTTGAACCAACCTAACTTACATTCCTAAGCAAGAAGAACCCCAGGAATTAACATGAGAGTTTGATGAAGTTGCATTGAGAAGAAACAAAATAAAAAAAAATAAAGAAAATAATGTAAATAACACGAGACAATGCTAGTGATAAAGTGAATAGAAAATATCAAAATACAATAGATAATGTTAGTAATAAAGTGAATAAATATAAGATAAAAAAAACTTTGGTATTAGGAAAGATAAACAATAATTAAAAAATAGAATTTTTAAAGTTAATATATGTAGAGTGTAAACAATTTTATTTTACAATGAAATCTCTATCTTGTCAATCCATGTTCATGTGATCCAACTATATGCTATTTTGTCACAAATTCTAGTTCCAATTTAGAGGGACAATCATGACTCATGAGTGTTGCTTTGTTGTTGATATAATTTGTGGGAATATTCATTAGATGGATTCTATTAAAATTGGATTACATGAATTTTTATGGCTTTTGCCCCAAAAATAATATATATAAACTATCTACTAATCAATTTGTATTGTACATTTATAATTTAGTAATTAATAATTTGAAATAAGTCTTCTTTTTTGTAGGCCATGGCAATTGAGCATACATTAAGTGAGAGATTAGAGAACCAAAGAATATGATGATTTGGAATATTAGACTTGTGTAGGATGTGCTACATTAAGAGAATAAGTAGTGGAAAATTAATTTATATTGTAAAGACCTTGTCTGAGTAAAACTCTTGATGTTGTAAATGATATGTATCCCACGATCAAGTGTGCATTTACATATACAATATATAAGCACAAATTCTAATTATTATTTACTTATGCATTGTTTTTATGTGGTACAGGCTAGGCTATTGTATGATGCAATTGAACTAATTTTACACACACACATACACACATACACAAACACACACACACACACATATATATATATATATTGATCCACATAAACAATGTGATGAAAGCGTACACACACGCACACACACACACATATATGTTGATCCACATAAACAATGTGATGAAAGCGTACTATAGGATTAAAACTAATAAGAATGAGAAGAAAAAAGCATAAGGGATTCTGAGCGAAAGCTACTTGGCAACATGTGTACACAATCTATTTTATAGAAGATGATATAATCTACAACTTATGCATACTACTACTATAGATCATTTGACTAATTGTCCTATTTTTTAAAGTTGTTAAAGACCAGAAACTTAGACTACACTAATATAGCCATATGACTAACTGGCATAGTGCTATATTTTGAATCATCTTTGCTAAAATTAAATAGATACTTTAGAACATTATATTTCATAATGGATTTGATCATGACTCTCCTTCTTTATATTTTGACATATTAGTTGTTGATTTCATACCTTATAGTATCCAAGAAGAGCATCTCTGGTAAAGAGCTTGGGATAAGGAATTGAATGCAAACTTACGGATGAAAGTTGCATCATTACCCAAGTGTAATTTAGTGCATGAGGACTAGTGGGCAACTCCAATACATAAATGATATATACTTCATAATTCATTTTGTGAAACACATGTCAATGTACGAAACCTTTCATTTATTTGAATATTTGCCATTAAAAGACCTTAAAAAATAAAATACTAAAAAGTAAAAATAACAAACTTAAAGCCCATAGCTTGTAAGGTGTCCTGGATCTACTTGAATGCGTTTAGATCTTAGAACTCATCATCATATTAGTCCATTAAAATTAGAATGCTTAATTGTAAACTATTTGATCTTTGTTAATAAAATGATCAATAGGTGTGTCTTTAAGACTGTAAAGGACATGCTACCAAATTTTTAATTTTTATTAAGCTGTTATAACTCATTAATAAAAGTAATGATATCTAATTCTTACCTTTGCTCACATACATTCAAGTAATGTGCCTCGCTAAAAATCACATTAACGATATATCTTATCCAAGCGCCATTGAAATACACAATCAAAACTAGTATTTGGCACAGAAGAAAAACAAGTGATTTAAGAAGGTAATACTTGTGCATATAAAATCAACATGTACTAAGAAAAAGAATTATTACAGAAGGTTCATATATATAAATACACAATTGGCATCCAAGATTTTGTATTGGAATATAGATATAGAGAATTCCACATTAAACCCTTACATCATCCCAAGCATATGGCATCATTGTTTTGTAAGAAAAATATAAACATTTTACAATCAAAGAGTAATTGCACAACCTTGAGCCTAAGTCAAGGTAAAAACTCCTATGAATCACAAACAATGGTGGTAAGGGATCCCTAGAACTCCCTTGTTTTGATAAAAATTCATAATAGACATGCATGTGTGATCATAGGATACCTAAATTTTATAGTGAGTCTAATAATAATACTTTCTTAAATTAGTAAGTCAAGATAATATCTATTCCTTCTCACTAATTATCATCCCATCATGAAATGTTTGAAATATGCTACAACTAACCTAACTTAACATAAGTTTGATTAGGATTTCCCTAGGTGGTTTTAATATTTAAATATATGTTAGTTTTGGGATGGTAAATTTAGTCCCAATTGTTAGTCAAGATGAGTGCAACAATGGATAAGATTTGAGTTAGTTCAAGCACTTTAGATTGGCAATGACCAACAAGACCCATCTACCACCAATAGTTTCTATAGTCTCAACCTTTTGCTTGAATTCAATAAGTTGTCTATGATGTTATATATTTAGATTATACTAATGCAATTAAAGTACATGCACAATTAAATTTTACGTTGATGTTAAAAAATAGATATGATCAAATGTATATATGCATTGTAGTTAGCATGATAACAATCTTACAT
>JAYJMB010024883.1:11493-28363 GCA_036873735.1 Pouteria campechiana
CACACACACACACACACACACACACTCACTCAAATCTTCATTATATTCCCACTTCCTGAAGATCATTCTGCTTCGTGGACGATATCTTACTATTCACGCAGTGCACTCACCCGCAACCTCCTCACTGGTTCAATTCCCCCTGAATGGACTTCATTGCCATTGCAGCAAATGTAAGTCACTCTTCCAAATGCTTCTTACTAGTTTAATTTGTTAGTCAGTTGAAATCAACTTGTGAAATGAATATCATTGGACAAGTATATGATGGTGATGTTCTTAATATTGATGAAGAGAGGATATGTGCCTTTCAAGTCCATACCCTTGCTCCAAAGCACTGCGTGGGCATCGATATTCAATTCAGTGGTGCATTCAAATATACTAACTGCATTATAATTATTTGGTATGGCAAATTTTCAGAGATCTAATGGCTAATCCGCTCTCAGGTCCAATCCCTAAGGAAATTGGAAACATTATTACTCTCCAAAAACTGTATGCAGCAGTTGTAGCTATTTCTTTTGCAGGCATTGTCATTTTGAATCATCATTTTCATTTGATTTAATATCAAGTGGATCCTTTTGTAAATGACGGAATGGGGATGTGCAGGACCCTAGAGGCAAATGGATTCTCAGGACCCATCCCACCTGAGATTGGAAACTTGATCAATCTTGATATAGTGTAATACATTTGTAGCTTTCCTTTTGATCTTTCTATATAGTAACCTTTCAACGAACGCTGTATTTCCAGAAAATGTTCACCAATGATTTTGTTTGGATCAGCTTTCAATGCTTTTTAGGCATCCCTTTAAAGAGTGCTCATGCACCTTAGTTCCGATGGCGATTGCTCTGATAGAAAGTTCTCCTACAAAATAACCCTAGTAATCTGGTATTAATAGCCACAACGGTATCAATGATTGGTGGATGTCTGCCTATCAGATGGTTAGAGGATGGTACCCAAGTGAAAAGGATTTGAACATAAAACATCAACGTGAGCTGAATATTGATGCTACCTGCTTACTTTTTTTCCATATTGTGCACAGTTGTCTTTCTTCAAATCATTTGACTGGTGAATTACCTGTGGAGATGTCCAAGCTAACCAATTTGGTTGATCTGTGAGTAGAGTTTGTTTTAGTGTCTTGTGACCATTTTTGTGTTGCTAATTACTTGAGTTCCTGATGTTGAAATATCAAAACTCACCTACTTTAATGCAATGTAGTCGGATAAGTGACAACAACTTCTCTGGTAGAGTACCGGACTTCATCCAAAACTGGAGGCAGTTACGAAGTTTGTAAGTTTTTTACCCCTAGATGTTAATCTAGGATTCATCTCCTTTATTCTCATCAAACTCTGTATGGATGTATCGTAGGCGAATTTAGGGCTCCTCACTGGAAGGTCCAGTTCCTTTGGGTATTTCTTCATTGAGAAAATTATCTGACATGTGAGTGTTTCCTACTTTACTATTTCAGCCCCCATATGTTTACAATCAATTTTGAATAACTGATTGCCAAATTACAATTTTTTAGTAGTATCAGTGACTTATCTTGAATGGGTTCAAAATTTCCCGATGTGCATCAAATGACATCCTTGAAAACACTGAGCGTAGAATGAATGGCAAGTTTTGGTTGGCATCATCTGTCCATTGAATACTAGAGTACTGAAAAAAATAACTTGTGATGCAGGATACTGAGGAACTGCCTGATTAATGGGAATATACCACAGTATTTTGGTGATATGAAATATTTGAAAATCCTGTGAGTCATTCTTAGATTATGGAAATCTAACGTAAAAGATTTTTGATGTTGAAATTCAACCAATGGCTTGGAAGGTCTTGGTGTGCTGGAAAAGATTCAAAAGAAATGATTAGTTCATAATTGCCAAAAGTAATGATGAAATGACCCGCATTCAATGGCTGGGACTATCAGCGTGCCCTGACAATTGTGTTCACAAAATAGTGTTGGGATCAATTATTATTTACTTTATATATCATTCAAAAGTTTAGGGAGCACCAGTATGCAATTTTTTTTTTTAAATCCCACAAATCATCTGTAGTCGTGGCTGTACAAGTTGTCTCATATAGTAGAGAAAAATCTTGAAGATTTACAGTAGAGAGAAAATCTCCACAAATCTCCTCGTAGAATCCTGCTAGAATCTTTATGCCTTATTGTGGCAAGACGAAAGCATGCACATTACCTTTTCGATATTGTGTATTTTTATCAACAGATACATAGATCGATGTCCAGTTTATGTATTTCGCTGTTTCATCGTCAGCATTCATTGTTCCCATACTCCAACTTTTCTACCTGTGATGTACAGATCAAAGATGAAGAATTTTTTTTTTTCAATGAAAATACTCTTTTCTGTCTTATGTTATTTCATTGGCAGAGATCTCAGCTTCAACAATTTAAGAGGCAATATTCCAAGCTCCTTTGAGAAACTGCAACAACTAGACTTCTTGTAAGAGACTTTCTTGAGGATAATAAAACTGAATATTTTTCCTTCTTTGAAGGTGATGATGACAGTATGACGGTGTTTCTTTTCAGGTTCTTAACCGAGAACAGGCTTACTGGACCTATACCCACTTGGATTTGGAAAACAAACAAAAATGTGTATGCTCTCGTTTGAGACTCATAATATCTGTTGTGAGTGTAGATGCGTTTCCATGATTGCAATGATATGATTTTTTTACATTGCATCGGCAATTTTTCTTCTGTAGTTTCTGGTTACAAACTTCATCTACTGTAACTTCGTCATGTGATTGTTGATCCTGAGCCTTCAGGTTCTTCATGGGCTGGTGATGAACATATATAGTGAAGAAAAATAAATAAAATTATTTTATTTTTTGATCTATTTATTATCTTTGACTTGTGAATTCTTCTCTCTCTCTCTCTCTCTCTCTCTCTCTCTCTCTCTCTCTCCTTTTGCTTTTGAAATATTTCAAATAAAATGCTTTTAATAATAGACATAGGTCTCTAATGTTCAGTTAACTCGCACAAATTTCCTAGTTTCTGCTTGAGTATTTGCTAGGGACTGATACTAACCATTATTGTATGGATTCTCCTGAGAGTGGGCACATAAGGAATTTCTTTCTTTTTCCTTTTTCCGTTCATTTTTGTTTCTTGGTTTCCTTTTGAGGAAGATTATAATGGTCGACTGAACTTATAATTTGCTAGTTGTAATTGCATTTTGAAAAGAACAGATTAAGTGGATAACAAGAACAAAGGGCTGAAAATAGAGTAAAAATGAAGTCCATATTTGTGCTCTTCAGGTGGTGTGGCATCAAAAAACATGTAGACCACCACATCTATTTCCGTCACTGAAAGGACATCATTTCTGTCATTTTCTAACTAAGTTGGGTGCAATTTTACCATGCAGTGACCTTTCTTACAATGAGTTCACACCTGAAAAGTAATGCCATCTCAATGTCAGTTGGGGAACATGTGAGGGTATTTTCAGCGAAGAAAGACTGCAAAAATTGTCTTTTTCTTTGGTTTCTTGATATTTGTTTGTCAGGAGGTTTGATGCCTGACTTATATCTTAACAGCAATCCGTTTGCAAGCCAGTCTTTGATGGAGAATAGCCAGTAAGTCTGAATCGCGTCCATTTATGGTTGCATGTTTGAAAGAGAAATTCTTACATTCTCGTTTGAGAGCCTGGTTAGACTCTAATGATTTATTGATAAAGCAGTAGCTAGTCTAATTGCTTGGTTACAGACAAGAAAAAGCCACAATGTAAGTGTATGGTTCTGGGATCAGTCTGTTAAGCTGTCCAAAATGTAGATCTTTTTTACTTCCATGTATCCATCTACTACCTTCTAAACTTATTATTTTTATAGTCCAGGCGGCTTTTTATGTTTTTGTTTCTTTGAGCTCACATGACACACCAATCCTTCAGCAGATAAAGTTATGCATGTTCTGGAGAGTCTGATATATGCTTCCCTGCTTTTTTATGACAGGCCATATCGGGGTTTGCTTGATAAGCGAGGTGGTTTCTATGTTGAACCATAGTCCAAATTCCACCTACTTAGTGATAAATCCTGGCAATCACATAGAGCATAAATGCTTTCTTTTGCCTGTGTACAAGGACAAACTTTCATTTCCACCTGAAAACTGCTTTTATGGAAATAGATTCCTGCAGGATTTCATGAAAACATACATTCTATGATTCTACAATCAGCAGTGAGAAATCACTCTCTGCAGGCCATATTTTTTCAAATGCTGTGAAGCCCAATGTCTGTCTCCTTCTTGAGTGCCCATACCAAAATCTCTGTTTGACTGCAATGTCCAGAGGGGGCTAACTTCAAGAAAAAACGCATGCATATGAATATCTTTCTTACAAATATGCATTAGCTTAACCAATATATTTCTGAACAATCAGGTCAAGGATCCTATACATCTTTGTGAGCTGGATTTCTTGATGAGGACTTTCAGGATATTCCATTCAAAACAACATCAATTCATTAACCATTGAAACCGTGTTATAAACATATCATGATTCCTTATAAACTGTGGAGGTGGGGAGACAGTGGTTGGAAGCAACATTTATGATGAAGATAGCATTCCACAAGGCGCTTCATTTTTCTCTTTAAATCAAAACTGGGCATTCAGCACCACTGGCAACTTTATGGGGGACAATGAGGGCGGAGATGGCTCCTACATTGCTACCAATAGCAGCCCTATTGCCACAGCTAATCCAGAGTCGTACACCACAGCTCGGGCTTCTCCCATTTCCCTCACTTACTACGGGCTACATCTAACTAACAAGGATTACACAGTCAGTTTACACTTTGCAGAAATAATCTTCATGAATGACAGTGCATTCACTGCCCTTGGGAGACGGTTGTTTGATGTGTACATCCAGGTATTTGCTCTCATCTTCCTTTCTCAATTTTGGTTTGGCAGCATTGACTTAAGAGCTTTAGAGCGACTGTGACAAATCACAGGCTGGAGATCAATTTCTTTTAGGCTGGAAAAGGGACACAAACAATTCCTAGATGAGCATATGGTGTTCTTGTTTCAGCTATTTCAGCAGAACCTGGTATGCTGTTCTATTAGTATTTTTGTTTATTCATAAGCAAATTTCAGCATGTCTCATCACCACATCATTGTAGGATAGTCTCATCGCCACATCATAAAGATTGAAATTGTACTTTATGTTGATGAAAATTTCTGTCCCTATAATTCAATCAATTGGCATTGTTTGTTGGTGCAGCTGTTTCACACGGCCGGCGCAAGATCGTTGTAATTGTAGTAGCATGCATTGCTCTATTGGTTGGTGTCATCCTTTGGAGGAAAAAGTTAATTAGAAAGAAGTTTCCAAGCTATCAAGATGTTTACAGGTAAGCTAAATCGAAGAAGTGGAATGCCATCTACCTGATGAATAGCAAAATGATGTTGCAGATGCTGGAAAGTGTGAGTACGGGACACTATAATATGTATGAAACTGATATTTATGACAGAAAATATAAAAAAGAATATTAGAATCATATGAGAAACTCATCGTGTGCAAAACTAGTCTTTAACATGTGCTATGCACATTAATTTAATTCCATGAAAGTCACTTTCAAAGGGTCTTCAGTGAAGTGTAAAGGCAGCACAAGCTTCTTGTGGCAACCATATGGCTTATGCTATTATGACAGTAACTCGGAGATTCTGCATTTGATCCTCAAATTCTGTGATTTTTCAAAATTTATTCGATAATTTTAAATTTATACACTTAATGCCAAAGCTTCAATAATTAGCGCACAGGTTTTTGTCATCAGTAGAAGTCAATTGCTCTCCCGTTTTTGTGACAAAGTTTTTAAAACTCAATAAAAAGAATTTTTCTTCTAAATGCATCTTAGAAAAGGGTTTTTCAGGAGTTTGTTACTCCCTGAGATCGAGAAAGAGAAGTTGGAAATTTAACCTAGGTCAAATAATTGATGGATGATACTGACAGTAGGTAAAAGAATTAATTACGTGATTTTTCATCAAAAATCTACTTTTCTTATCAAAAGAGTTTATTGATTTTGTCTGTATTAACTTTGTAGCTAACAATATCACCTCTATTGCTAATAGTAACTGCAATAGCTTTACTTCATTGGCAAGACTTCGGAAGCTAAGATGAATTTCGCTATGGGTTTATCTTGTATTACCTATTAACTGCTGCATTCAGATTTAAATGGACTCCGGATCTACCACCCAGGGTTCATTTGTTAATAATGAGGATTCTGTTTGAGTGAGCGCCCAATGCATCTGGGCGATTCCTAGAATTTGGGGCCTATTACCAACCGCAATTCCCGGGCTAAAGCCTTGAAAATGCAGGGAGCGTAACGAGGGTTTCCAGGTCAGCTTTCTTTCCAGTCTATCTCCATCTATCAAGATTTCGCTTCTGATTATCCTTCGCTTATTGAAAGGACCAAATTTTTTTTTAAAAGGAATTGGAACCGGTCACTTTACTGAGAACCTACGTTTAGTCAATCTTGCAGACTTCGAAAGTCCCAGTTATGTCACTCCTTTACCATTGATCCTAAGGTTTACGGAAGAGTCTCAACCGATATGTTGAGGAGACCAAGGGGAGATCGACTAATAAGAATAGGGGAGACGAAAAGCTGTTGATCCTCCAGATCGATTATGGTTAGTTTGCCGACAAAGGATCCATGGCCTTTACGAGTTTCTGCGTTTATGTCAGAAATTGAAATGATTGTTCAAAAGGCAGATGATCATGTTTCACAGTCCTATTCATGAGCACACAACATTGCCATGGCAGTTTGATTTTTTATTTTGTATTTTGGCTTCTGCGGTGAAATAGAGCATGGGATTTTGGATCTTTCGACCTTGTTTACATGCGAGTATTTCTTAGGATAAATAGGATCCATTTCTAATGATTCACAAATATTAAACATACCTTCGAAATATCATTATCACCAAAATATCAAGAAATAATTGCTTTGATTTTCAGTTAGTAATTGTTGAAGTTTCAGTAATGAAATTGAAAATTCAGCTAGATAACGGCAGCAAAAGTCATGCAGTAGAAAAACAAATCTCAAGTAAGAAAACACTTTCTAACCTTCTTTATTCAAACAAAAACCTCAAAAACCTTATTTTATGTCATATACAATTGCATTCAGAATCTTAGAACAACAATCCTCAGTCAAATTTTTGTAGAAAACTTTTTCACATTGGAAGGGATAGAACCAATTGTCTCTAATATGTCGCATGCAAAAAGGAAAGCTAACAGACTAAGATAAAAGCAACCAAAAATCTAATTTCTGTTATTCCAGTAATCTGAATCCAGATTGATTGGATAAAGATCTGCAGCAGACGTGGATGAACTGGTCCATGGTCCATCCATCAACAAGGTCTGGCTCATGCTCTGATCCTGGCTATTCTGGTTCTGTTGTTTGCTCCGCATGGGTTTCGACATCATGTCCTCATCAGAGTAATTTGGTTCTGAAATCACTTCCTGGACAGCCATTCGGCCTTCAAGCATGCTCACCACTGATGACATAGAAGGCCTGAGCGCAGGAGAAGTATTGGTGCACAATAGAGCCACATTAAACATTGTCATGACCTCATCTTTGTTGCAATCATTTCCTAACCTGGAGTCTACTAACTCCATTAACTTGCCTTTCTCTCGGAGAATGTACGCCTAAAATGAGCAAAAAAGAAAAGAAGAGAAAGAAGAATGAGTTCACAAATTAAACAAGAGTTTATGTTAAGAAAATCATCACAGATGAAATACAAGGACAAGGTGGAATATAATGTTACCAGATCCAGAAGATACACACATTCCGCCTTGGATTTATAACTCGTGTTGCTCTTCCCACTAACGATTTCCAAGGCGACCACTCCAAAGCTGTACACATCTGCTTTGTCTGTCAGGTAACCTCGCATTGCATATTCCGGGGCCATGTATCCTCTGCAAAACAAAGATTATCACCAAATTGAATCATAAATGTATTAACACATTCTGTAGAAATCAGTAGTGTCATGCAGAATAAAGTTTCAACTTTTGATGGCCATTCGTTTGCAATTAAGGCAAAAAATGTTTAGAAGTCATCCTTGTTTTCTTCATAAAAAACTCTTGCAAGTGGTTATTCATTTGGACATTTACAAAATACTATAGTTCCAATAAAAAATCTTAATACGTAAAAAGTACCAATGCCTACGATACAAATTAGAAATTTGGAATCTGATTTTCATATGAGGGTTAGCTCTCAAACAACGAACACATTGTTGATTTTCAATGCCTAAAGGCACTGTAAAATAGGAAAAATATTCAGTTTTTCCCTAAGATAAAAATATTGCAGATATGAGTCCATCAGCATATAAATGGATAGACCATGAGCATACAAGTTGATCATCTTTACATGGTTGAGAGGTCATTATTAATTGGGGGGGAATATGACTGGCCAATTGCCCAATAACTACCATCATTTTAAGCATATTTGCCCCTAGATTCTCGGGCACTTAGCATTTTGGTGCTTTTAGGACGTGGATGTCCAGCCAGCCCCACCATAGTTCTTAGACAATCAAATAATATTATCTGCAGTCCATCTAGGCACCGCTTATTCCCTGCAACATAATAGCCTTCCATTCTGTCGCTTTCCTACACAAGATGAATACCTTGTAGCAATTCATTCTAGGAAGTTGAATACCTATTTAAAGTCAATCAGTTTCACTGGCATAAAAAAATTCTGATTAAAAAAGATGAAATAGCTGAGATTGCTTATCTGTTTTCTTCCATTGGAGCTACATACTCAAACGGCTAACATTGAGTGTTCGTGCTACGGATATTGTCCATTGTACAGCTGTTTAAACTAATTAGAAATAATCAAAATAGTAAAAATAAAATAGAACAAAACCACTCACAAGGTTCCAGCAATTCGAGTACTGATGTGAGTGTTCTCCTCTTCATCGAGCTTTGCCAGACCAAAGTCAGATATCTTAGGATTGAGATCCTTGTCCAGCAGCACATTTGTAGCTTTAATGTCCCTGTGAACAATTTTCAACCTTGATTCTTCATGCATATATGCCAAACCTCTAGCAATCCCAATACATATCTTTTGCCTCGTTGACCAGTCCAATTTCAGCTGACTTTCTTCTGGGCCTAAAATATTAAAACAAAAATCAGATAAGGTAATTACATTATATTCTCCTAGCAACAACATGATGATGTCAGTTATAAAGAATAGTGTTGTGAATGATACCAAATAAAGCACGTGCAAGGCTGTTATTTTCCATATACTCATATATGAGCAACAACTGATTTCCTTCAATACAGCATCCATGAAGCTTTACAAGATGTGGGTGTTGCAAAGCAGAAATCATGCCTATCTCATTCACAAACTCACGGTTCCCTTGCCTTGATTTGGAGGAAAGCTGCTTCACTGCAATTATTGTACCATCTGCTAGCAAACCCTGCATTAGAGTAATATATTTTTGAGTATGAACTCAGTTGGAAGAAATGCATGATTTCAGGTTCAATACAGTACAGAAAGATATCTGGTTATCCTAGGTAGAATACCTTGTAAACCGGTCCAAAACCACCCTCACCAATCTTGTTTGCTGGATCAAAATTGTTGGTAGCTGCCTTAATTTGTCTCAAAGTAAATGAACCAGTTTGTAGATCAAGTCCTCTAAGTTCTGTCAACAAGGAAATTGAGTTGAGATAGTGTTTTGAAAGTTTATTTCATCAAGGAAAAAAAATCCAGGAACCAAAGATTCATTTTTGACTCCACACAGGAGCCAAAGATCAAAGACTTAACAAATAAACATCCAGGAGAAGTACAATATAATCAGGAAAAGTGAGTAAGTGCTGACAAGCAATCAGGCTACTCTTTGCAATTTTATTTTAGGACATTATCATGTTAATCCTTCCACATCATGAATGTCATGAGCTGATTTTTTTGAGAATCCCTCAGTTTAAAATACTTCTCACACTCTCTCTTGTACATTCTACAGCTATCTGCTTCTTTCATTCACAGATTGGACTTTTGATAGCTTCTTTATTGTATATGGTTGTTGAAAGTCATGAACTAGATAGGATGAAATCAACTACCTTGGTTTTCATCCAGATTACCTAAGTCGATTCATGACATCTAGCTTCATTTTAGAAGTCAAAAATTGACTAAAAATGTAAGAGTTTTGTTTTCGGATTATGCTGCAACTTCAACAACAACAATTACAAAGATGATTAAGTATTCCGAACCAAGAGGAAAAATAAAGAAAGAAGCGTATTGCTTAGACACTATAATCATGCCATAATGAGAGTTATCCTAGTGCTTTAAGTTGAATAAAATGTCCCTTCACCATAGGAATTCCAGAATCACCTGTTAGTCAGTTTTAATGCTAGATTTCAAATCATTTAGGGTCTACTTGGAAACTTGGAAAGCGGGAAGAAAAAGATTGTAGCCCCCTCTCATTTAAATTGATGTGACATTTAACTACATCACCTACCCTAGGTCCTCAACTATCCTACTTTATCCACATCATTATCTATATTACCAATAATTAATCTTATATTTCTACATCATTAACCTTATCAACTTTATCTCATTCACTTTACGACTAACATCATGTTCTTTTAGTTCCTTTCTTTTTCAAATTTCACTTTTACACTCTTTTTCCTCTCTTTTTCAAAGCATGGAACAATGCCTTCATTACTAAATCACTTCCCATGAAGAAATTCCTTTTTTCATGCCTTAATCCATTAATTCACACATGTATGCATTCATATAAACCACGGACAATAGCAATCCATGCCAAGTATTGCTCTAAAACAGGTTGATGGAATATAATATTGATCTGCATCAGTCCTCATTCAAAGTGAAACAAGTATACTGAACATCCATTATAGAAAAATTAAAAACACCATGAATTGGTGTTAGAGGTTCAGTTTCTTGTTTTTTCTTTAGATGGTTGATATCTTATTTTCTACTAGAAAATAGGGCCATGATGTTGTCATTGCTATTGATGTGCTGCCTCTCCCACTGCTGTTGTTGTTGATAATGGTGTAAGACCATATGGCAAATTTCTTATTACCTTGGTCAATGCTCTGTTTTTGTCCAAAGCAGCCTTTCCACCAAAGAATACCCAGAATCAGGAATGTCAAAAACAATGCAGAAATTACAATCCCAGCAATAGCACCAGTGGACAAACCATTGCCATCCATGTCTGGAGGTACAAAATCTGCACAAAGAAACAATATCAGATAGCTGTACATATTGTATGCCACCATTTAATCAATTCTTGTGATGAAAATGGTCTATACCATATTTAATCAATGGAACGTGTTGTTGTTTACCAGTAAATATTTTGGCCTATAGATATTTTAATGAAAGGAGAAAAAATTACAGCTATCCTAAAGACACATGAGAAGCAAACCAGGATCAACTGAAATCGCTGATATGAGGGGACCATAATCTCCTCTAGCAGGGATGCTTGTTGTTCCTTTTCCAGCCCAATACAAGCGTATCTCCAAGGTGTTAGTCGTCACAGATGCACTAAAATTCCTCCAAATAGGTATGCCAGGTCCACCAGCTTCTTTTACAATATCAAAATCCTTCCAAGCCAATTTTCCCTGCAACCAATACAATTCAGTTTGGCCTGATGGTTACAAGTTACTGCTGAAACACTTCCAACATGATTAACAACCTGAATGTAAATATCAAAAATTCGCCTCCCAAGGCTCTGAAAGGTATTGCCAGCTGCGAAAACTATCTCTGCAAAGTGTAGCTTCACTGTGTACTTTCCATTCATTAGACATAGCCCATAATAAGTGAGGGAAAGAGGAGAAACACGAGCCGTCGTGTACAATGTTGAGTTTTGAGAAGAATGTATCAGAGTGCTATCTTTTCTATAGTTGTCATTGGGTTGGTTATTGTCCAAGAAGTCCCCTGTGTTACTGAATGCCCAAAAGTCTCTGGAAGTAACAGATCTTGAAGCACCACTGTCATCTTTATCTTCTGTATATGTGGTTCGATTGATGGTCACAGATGGGCCTCCACAGTTTATATACAGTGAAAACCGTTCTGCAATTTAAAGAGAGAACTCTAATGTTAATTTGATCCAATCTAGGTGAAGAAACAAAGATAACAGTTTCAACTAGGCTTCCATGTTAACCTGATTAGGATCAATCTAGTATTTAAGGAGGCCCGATAAAGTTTGTGTCTTTGCTTTTTAATTTTGAAGAGTAAATCATACACAAATTCTGAAAAGAGGCCAAAATTGCATTAAGTTAACACACCTTGAATTTGTTGAACTTACATAAGAATGAAGTTTGAGAACCATGCATCCACTTGTTTGTCCGTTGTTTTTAGATTGGAAATTTTTACTTCTATATTCTTTTTGCAGTTGTTAAATTGATTATGATAGGTTTAGGATCAGTATGACCTGTAAAGAACTCCAATTATCATAACTAGAAATTCATTTTAAATGCTTTTCCACTTTTGTAGCAATTATTTTGTGGTTTGGTGCCGAAATTCCAATCCAGGTCTTTTTAGATGATAAAAATTGAAATGTTTTAGCACTGTTTAGTGATTTTAAACATAAGAGACAAAAGTTCACACAGTTTTTAGAAACATTTACACAAAGGTTAAAAGGGAAATAACATCCTTCAAGAAGCAGAGAGGTTAATGTAGATTTCACTTTTCATGCATTTTTATCTATTCTTATACTCTTTACAGATTCTTGTTGTAACATTTACCTTTCCTGGTCTCATGCTTTCTGTTGATCAATCCGCACAAGTTGGGCATCCAGATATGAATAATAAAATTTGCATAATTTGGTAATAAGAATATAGGGGGGAAGGAATTCAAAGTTTTAATAACAAATGTTGTTCTTCCACAACTCTTTACCTCTTTTGGGACAAGAGAAGCTATGTAAGCATGGAATAACTTTGGTCCTAGAAATAAACATAGGGTAAAAGTGAGCATCATGAAATAGAATATCTAAAGTTATTCTATTTAATTCTAAGGTCTATAAAAGTAGTTGCAAGCCTGTGACAAAATGTTCCAGCACCTGTGACAACTTATGTGCAATTTCACTATAAGAACAAGAGAGGCTTACACATTGTTCAGCATTGAAGTGCTCCCAAATAAGTTTCTGAAGAAAAAAGTAAGAGACATTTTCAGCAGAAGAAATAAGAAATGATGCAATGATAGAAAGAAAAAGAGGCTATAATTCCAAAAAGAAATCTTACACTTTATTTCTTTGACATTCATTCGGCGTAGAGCCTTGGACTGTAAAATTATTGTACGAAAGATCACTGTGAAGTGTGAACCAATGTTGGATTTCAGAATGAGAACCTTATTATGTGATAACCATTAAAGCAATAGTCTAAAACAAAGTGACAATCATGCATTGTTTTTTAATGGGACCATTTTCCCTATGTTATTCAAGACTAATTTCTCATGGTATCCACCAGCATGACTCAGGGGCTTTATCTTTTATGTATGATTGAGTATTCTAAAGACTCTAAACACCATTTTCCTCCTTTGGGCAAGTTTGTTATCTTAGATTCTCAGTAAGCTGAGGAACTAGGAAAAAAATTCAACTTAGTCAAGAGGAAGATGCCTCAACAAACCAAATTGTGCTCTTATCAGGTCTAGCCTGAAAGAACTGTAAGTATATCTTTATGAAATTATAAATCATTTAAATGTAACCTGAATGCTGAGTAATTTAGAACATAGAAAGTTCACATAAATTACAATTAGATTTTACAAGGCATGGTGTCAAAACTAGGTTGCCTTTCTTAAAAATTCCTTGACATTGCAGAAGTGGTTTACCAAAAGTTCGTTCACAATCAAACTGTAGACAAAAGGTACCCTTGGAATAAGTCAGAAGGAGACAAGTTCGATGAGGAAATATAAATGAGGATAACAGTGATTATTAAGTGTTAAGTGTGCAAGCTAAGTTCTTGTAAAAGTAAAACAAGAATAGATTTGTCCAATGGAAACTGATGCTGAGGGTCTGGGCAGAGTGACTTACATGTTATCTCCTTCTGTCAGCATCCAGTCAGGCACAGGTCCATTTAGAAAGTTGGCTGTCAAATAGCTAATCAAAAGCCAAGACAAATACATATAGTCATTAATATACATCTTGCAAATAGATATGGAAAGATCATCATAAAGATTGGTAAAAATATTTTAAGAGAGCATATCACATACATGTAATCAGATTTCTGCAGGTTCACAAAGGTACTTGGAATTTGTCCTGACAACTCATTATAGCTAATATCCCTGTTGAAAGAAAGAGAAAAAAAAATAGAAAATCAGTGACAGTGTCACAGTGCTTTGTCCCAATGTTTTTGAGAACCAATGCTAGGAGACTAATATTTTACTGTAACAACAATAAAACAAAGATTGGCACAATGCAATACTAGCAAATAGTTAGATAAAAGTGGTCAGCGATTTGAAGCTTATCCTTGCAGTTTAAAGCCCCCATAAGGACCATATATTCATTTATGGCATATAGTCATTGGAAAAACAAATATCCACCAAAGTTTCATTTCACTTCCTCATATTTTCTATTTCAACAAAAAAGATGTTAGATTCATTCTGGTTGGCACTTAAACCATGATACATTTAGCGTAAGTGAATGGGGAAAAGATAAAGGATGTTAATAAAGAACCATTCGTAACAAATTCTACTAAAAAGTTGCTAAAGACAATTGATTGTCCATGAAAAGAAAACGGAAAAATACCTCCTTCAGAGGAGTGGCTAGACTCGTAAAATTGTTTCTCATTTTCCCAGTCCCATCAAAAAGTGCTAAAACAATATGCCTAAAGCTCTTGAAATGATGGAGAGTCTAGTCTAATCTCTTGAACCAGCAGGATCATGCCCATATTCAACACCTTGCTTCAAGTTCATAGCAGTATCAAATGAGCACAGTTGGACTCCTTTTGAATGCCCTTTTTCTTATATTAATTAAGCAATTTGTCTACAATGCTCTAAAATTAATGTTGACTTTAACAGCAAAGGCCATAGGCTTTTTCTATTTTCTTATATGTAGATCCTCCAGCAACTTGATCACTATTACTATGCTAAGATTTCAAAAATAATGCATAAGATTTGTCTGAAGTCAGTTTCAGAAAGCCGAACAGAGCCCATTCTGTCCCCTGTTTCCTTCAGAAAGGGAAATTGCTGTTACGAACACCAGGTTGTGGTGCAACTTATACAGAAGTAACATAACTCAAAATTCAAAGATTATCAAACAACAAACAGTGCACCACCTAGAATATCCATGTAACCAAGTCACAACCAGGAGACATGGAGATAAATCCTTTAAAAGATGATCAGGTAAGTGCAATTCAGAAAATAAATTCAGTAAAGAACCATTTTGTAAAAAGATAAACTTACAACTCTTTCAATTTTGTCAATTCCCCAACATATGGAGGAATTGGTCCAGTAAGATTGCAATTTCGCAATATCCTACAATGTACAGCCAAAGTCCAATACTTCAGTGACAATTAAACAGTAGCTTAATAGGAAGGCAGCAACAAGCATTCAACTCACAGTAATTTCATGTTTTTCATCGTACTCAGAGGTGGAAAAGCTGATGCTGGTCCTTCTATGTCACTAATCCTCCTACATTCAGAGATTTCCAAAACCAATCAACCACAATGCAATACACATTTTTTCATTTACTGCTAAGTTGGTAATTATGCCAACTAACATGTTGCAAAAAGCAGCTAATGTTATGAATTAGAGAAAGCTTCACATACATATCAGTCATGTTTTCCAAGGAGGAGATGCTGGAAGGAATAGGCCCTTTCAAACCACTGCTATGCAGCACACTGACATGAATGAAATGGGAACACAATAAGGTCAACACAAACAATTTCAAAAACTCCAAACTGAATAACACAGAATATGGGAACTAGAAGACTAAATGATTACATTTTTTTAAGTTCTGTCAGCTTTCCAATAAAATCAGGGAACTGTCCAGTGAAGTTGTTATCACTTAACCTCCTGCAAATGCCAAAAAAGAAGAAAAACGGTGTTGAATAGTCAATAAGCGTCATGTGTAAGAAGATGCATGTAATGTGAAAGAAAGACTTACAAATCCGCCAAACTTCTGAAACCAGCAAATGAGGGTGGAATTTCTCCTGTGAATTGATTTGAAGAAAGTAGACTGCAAAGCAAAATTCAAAACCCGAACTATTAGGATAAGCACTTCTTCTGTTGAATTGAATCAAGTTCTCCTAGAATTTGAGCAGCTAAACATCTCTCTCTCTCTCTCATGCTAAAAATAAGGATAAGCAAACAAATCATAAGGAGAAAAGGAATCCAACATTTCCCCTCTCTAAGCGGGTCCTTTGCACAATGAATATCATGAAACAACAACCGACCAATCGAAATATCTCAAATTCAACCCAGCATGCTTGATAGAGAAGTATTCAGAAGCCAAAAAAGGATGGAAGGTCTTACAGTCGCTCCAAGTCGAGTATTCTTCCCAGCTCTGGAGGAAGCTCGCCTGACAGCTGGTTTACTTCCAAGGTCCTGTCAGAGAATACATTCCATTGCACTCAGCCGCATCACAGACCATAAAAATTCCTAGGAAGAAATTCAAGTAGCAAAAGGAAACTCAAAGCTTACAAATTTCTGAGAGTAGTAATGTTCCCAAGTTCCTTGGGGATTGGCCCCGATATCCGGTTCCCAAGAAGAGAGCTGTAATGGCATACATGCTCGCTGTCAGATTTAGAAAAACATGCCATGATTTGCAAGAGTGAGACATGGTGCTAAGCGACAGTTCTTACATGTTCACCAGCGGCAAGGTGGCCCATGTTGTTGGTATTGTGCCGTTGAGGAAGTTGCGCGTGAGATCGCTGTGGAGGAGAGGCGTGTAAGTTACTCGAAGAAACAAATGCTGGGACAATTCAGAGAGAGAGAGAGAGAG
>JAYJMB010024883.1:28463-39301 GCA_036873735.1 Pouteria campechiana
AGATCGCTGTGGAGGAGAGGCGTGTAAGTTACTCGAAGAAACAAATGCTGGGACAATTCAGAGAGAGAGAGAGAGAGGTATTACATTTCCTGGAGGTATGGAAGTAGTTGAAGCTCTAGTGGAAGCATGCCTTGAAGATTCTGGCTTTTCAGAGCACTGCAACGCAGCAGCAACGGTTTGAATGCATGTAAAAGACAAGAATACCCCTTCTGGCGAGTTTTTGACGGATGAGAGGAAATCGTTGCATTCTTTCATAGGCCCAATAACAAGTACGAGCCCATTAATTGTTTTGACTCTTACGACTACTTGGGTGACATGATAAAAGTGCGAAATCTCATGTGCTAAACTTAATTTATTTTTTCGTTAGTATCTATATTCTTGAATATTATTTTATATTTTTTATCTAAAAAGTATATCTATATTATTTTTATTTACCTTACCACCAACATTCTTTATATCCTGGTGATATAATCTTGTAATTCTTTTACACTATTTTTTATATTCTTTATTTTTTCCCACTAACCAAACATATTCTAGATTTTCATTGTATTTATTTACCAAGTTCACATTTTACTCATTATTGTTTTTATTTCTTATCATTCTCTTTTTATTTTTATCTTTATTTAATTTAGTATTATTATCGCTTTTTATTATCAGAATATTATTGCATCCCATGTGGATTTTTTTTAAAAGAAAGTTTTGCTGGTGAAACAATTAATTTTGAGGCAGACCGTACATGCTCACTACATGGCAGGTGTTGTTGGCGAAGGTGCAATTGCATGTGACAGCGGTGTCAGTCGAATTGTCCACCCAGTTGGATCGTCTGCTGCATGGATCGACGTTGAAATCCCAGTTCATCCCTATCGTCTTCCCTATTTGTCTCAGTGCATCCACTGGTCAACAACAAACCAAAATCAGACATATACATCAACGGTTAACAGTCAGTGAAAGGAATAGTCGAAGATTTTTCTAACCAAAATCCAATGGGAAATGTGAAGGTTAGCAAAGGCAAATCATTTGGATGATTCTGATTGATATTTCAAAGCATTCTTTTTATTTACAAGATCAATACAAGCAATGCTTTTTATCTTTTCCGTTTGCCTTTTCTTTTATCTTTTTCTGAGGGTTTGTCCATCTCTAGAGATAACGTAACAAATGTATTAAAGAAAGTTGATGATATTAACACGAAAAATAATGTCAAGTTTTCTCAATTTTAGTTAGAAGGTATATTTATTTTATTTTTATTTATCATATTACTAAAATTTTGGGTTCCATGGCACGGAAGAGTTGGACTTTGAGTGGAGGAAGCCTTTATCATATAAAATGAACAACTTGCCGCGCTCGGCCAGCTCATCCCATGCTGTCTGAACAATCTCAGAAATAATTGATGTCAGCCAATATGTGGTCGACAAACCTTTTACCCATTCAAGGTATACACGTTTCTCTTTTTTTTTAAAAAAAAAAAAAAAAAAAAAAACCTTTTTCTTGTTTTATTTGTTTCTGATGCTTTTCGACGTGTTGAAATAAACTTTAGTAGCAAATATCTAATCCCTGCAACACTACTTTCTGGAATGTGTTTAATGGATTTCAATGCCTTGTAATTTTTTATCCATCTTGAATTTCAACAGACCTAGACCGTCCATTCGTCATTCATCTTCCAATACGAGCCTGCAAACGTATCCTTCTGCATTTTGTAGCTAGCTGCCATTAATTTTTCTGATGGAGCTTCTCGGTAGGCATAGATTAGAAGAAAATTCGAAGCATCCATCTTTGGCGTGGTAACTAATAACTTCAACAGTAACAAACTTACAACTCTGGTTTTCTGAAATTGAAATTCCCATAAAATAACAAACGGGTATCATCCTTTCATCCACAGACTATAGACCATTCGAAGTAAAAACAGAACATGGTCAGATGACATGAATATCACCCAGCGTAGACCTTCCGAGAACGCTATAATAATAGAAAGAAAACTGAAGAACACACCTTCATCGGCAGCCAGCGTAGGCAACTGAGCAGCTCCAAATCCAAGCACGACAAAGCAACTCCATACAAGAACCCATGAAAGCAACAGCCGCTCTGGTTCAGACATGTTCCAAAGCGTTCCTCTCCTCTTCTGGCTTCAGGTTTTGAGCTCTCTGGAGCTGAGGCAGAAGAGAAATCCCTGAAATGGGAGCTGAGGCCGCAGAAAACGGGTTTTTCAAGTCATGGGTGTGCGCTGAAAGCTCAACTCAACGACTTTCTGAAAGGAGTAGCGGGCAGTTTTAAGTCAATAGGTGGAAAAGGGAAAGGAGAAGACTCGGCACAAATTAGATAATTGGAAAGTATATACAGAATGGGGATGGTGGGCATCGAATTTAGTGAGATCAGCACCGTCCATGACGTTTTATGCTATGTTTCAATCTTAGAGCCAAACGTTCATTTTTTTCATGGGTAGTCCACATGATTAGAGTTTGGTGTACCGGATGAACGGCTTGGATATGGTCGTTGATGCTGCGTTATAGACAACATACAGGAATTGGAATTAGTGGCTGGCAAGCCTTTTAAATAAGAAAGCTTACGCGTCGCACCAGTAAACATCCGAATCCTTCATTCCATCACGTGCCAACAATACCCGTGATGTTTCTGGGCGACCCATCGAGCATTCCCTGTTGTCATTTATTTTTTCTTTTTCTTTTTTAGAGAAAATAATTATGCGCTATAAGCTAAGAAAATTAAAAAGGTAAGGGATGTTTTTAGGCAACATTCAAAATTGCCAAGCTCATGGCATTAAAAGAGTAATGTCATTAATAAGATATGGGGGGAGGAAGGATGTACTGAGGTAATATGAAAAGGGCAGCTAAATACAATATAAATATAAATAACAAATTGGTTTTTGACACCGCTTATTTGATGATTTTGGTACGGATGATGATAGCTGATGCATGCATAGGCAATTTGACATTATTGAAAGAAAGATTGGTTTGCATAGCTCTGATGTTTCATTTGGGATACGTAGGCATTAACCGAAGGTCCGAAGATTAATTTATACTAGTTTTACGTTAACGCTGTTCAACAGTGAGAAACACTATACAAGCGCAGCTGTTGACCAATCCTTTCGGCAATTCCGCGTTGAATGTGACCGACGTTTTACTGTAAATCACCATTGCAAGGGACACTGTAACTCCAAGCGAAGTTTTTTATAATAATTTTCCATATCGATTATCTAAATAACGATCAAAAGTACTTTCAACCGTTTAGATTAATGATAAACCATAAAAAAAAAACCCTGCTTTTTCTGTCAGCGTGTACAGAGACGCCGCTCTTCCACTTGTACCAGTAAAAAATGGCACGGCTTCCGTAATTTTCGTAAGGAACTGTACGGTAAATCGCGCAAAACCAACGGCTTAGCTAGTCGAAAAGCGAAATTGTCTACCACTCGCGTCTTCGAATCAGTCCATACTCCGGTAGCATCCAAGTGGTAAGACCCATCTGATGCATGCATTTCTAGTGGGCATCGCATACGCGGCTATCATGCCACGGGTGCGTAAGCACACGGTCTGAAGAGGACTGCAGCACACCGATGGCTCGGATCATGCTTCGTCATCTATATTGATACGGGCCCAAGCCAAATACCTCATCGCAATCAGTAATTGATTAAACAAATATTATTATAATTGTATTCTTGATAAGTTTCAACACTCAGCTAATATCTTAAAACAATTGTAAAATTATAGTTATATATATATATTGTTGTGAGACCAGTCTTAAAAATTTATTATTTTTTTTATAAATTATTAAATCAACATGTATTTAATTTATAAAACAGTTTTACTATTTTTAAAGTTATATAAATATTTTATTTTAATTTTTCAAATTAAGGATACTATTCATTATTTAAAATTTTAAAAATATTCTTAAAATTTAATAAAAAATAAATATTTATAAAACTCTATAAAAACAAACAAAAAAAGTCTTTGAGATCAATCTTACAACTACTGCTGTGAGACTGGTCTTGTAAGATCGGCCTCCATTTGTATATATATATATCCAAACTGTAATTTAATTAAGACTTTTGGGGCGTTATCCATCAGCATCTTTGGGAGCGTGAATGATTCTCCCTCCTGTCTTTTCATTTATTCGCCTGATGTCGACCTTATCTACCAAGTCTAAGAAGTTAGGAGCTGAAATCGCTGCTAGGAATGCACTACAGACACAGGATGTCGACCTGCCCGCCCATTCAACTAGTTAATAAGACAATGCGAGCATTGCTTTAGTAACTTAGTTCACCTGCGTGGTAGGTGGTCCCATCAGCCGATCATCTCAGATTCCACATCCTGGATATTTATTCATGTGGGCATTCCTCAGCTAAAAAAAAATTAAATAAATAAAAAGAAATTTGCCAACTTGCAGCTCTGGCTCTGGAAATGGCAAAGTCAACTACGAGGAAGATGATTTTTTTTCTTCCTCTTTGTCCTTTCTACTGAGAGAAATGTTTTTTTTTTTTTCCTTTTTGATTTGGGTTGGAACAATGAGCCGGAAGAGACTTCATCCATAGATTATAGAAATTTAGTAAACGGTGCTGTCTCTTTTAACTTAAAATATATGTGCAGATTATGAAATTCTTAGGTCTTGATGCTTTTTTTTTAATGATCTGGACCGTTTATTTGGTTCGGCAGAAGATGCACAAACGTTGGTACGGATGGATGACTCAATGCACCCTGTTAGGTTGGACTTTTGACCACCCTCGTGCAGATGTATCTTTTTTGCGTAAATATACAACTGGTTCACGGGATCATATCTTCTACGTAAGAAATTAGAGGGATGTACCTACGTGCCCCACCTTGTCGGCTGCCAAGTGAGACTGGTACAGGAATTCGTCGCTGATATTATCAAGAGCTGTTCTGTTGCTTTGTGCATTCTGGATAACATATGGTCACTTTCGAAGCCCATAACACCACATACCCCTTTTAGAAGACGTGGCTTCATGAAGCACGTGGTCCCATCCCAGTCAGGTCTTTTCTTTTATTGCTACTAAATTTTTCCACTGTTTCTCTCTCGACTAACTTACGAGCCTCAACTCTCGCAAGACATGTTCAGTTAAATATTTAAGTTCGATCCGTCTGAATATTCATTTGTTAACTGTAAATACTATATTAATTCAAGAATTTTTGAACAAGAAAAAGTATTGTTAGGCATTTAAAAAGCCTAAGCTTATTATCCATGGCAAAAACAATTTTCTTTTAAACCTTTATACTTAATTAGCCAAATTTATGAGATTCTAGGGAAATCTAAGATGGTCATTATATATTCTCAGCCACTGAATGCTGATTGAATTTTGGATCTAAATAATTAGATGTGTAATAAAATGTCAGAAAAAAATAGAAAATAATAGTTGAGAGATTAAATAGGAAAAAATAACGTAGGTAGTTATTTTGATTTTTAATATGTCATGTTACCAAAGCATTGTTGAACAGAGGTTGCAAATTTATCATCAAATTTTCCACTAATAAGGTTTTAACCTTTAACTTCTATGATAGAAAGAAAATTTTAAAAAAAATAATTTTGCCAAATATAATGAGCTGAGACATTTTGAGTGTTCAAAATTACTATTTCATATCCAATAATTTCTAATTAACATGATGCTTATGATTAGTAAATAAATATTTATCTAAGGATTGATTAAATTTTAAGCCAAGTATGTAGCATGAGAGAGAAATCACTTACACAGAGAAAATGATTGAGAGAGAAACTATGCAAGAAGAGTTTATTAGAAGGAGGGCTCTCTTGATTTCTAAACAAAGGTCATTAATAAAGTGATCTGTGGGGTTCACAGCCATATATCTATTTCGTATAGTTTTGGACTACGGAATTTGAATAGATTGGTTGTTCAGTGAAGCTTCGTGGCATAAAGCAATGATTGAACTTGCTGAACCCAAAGACTGTGGGTTGAATTTGTTGCTGCTCTTGCATTGTTACTGACAATTTCTTATGGACAGCAAAAGAAGCTATAAAAAAAAATTAACTAAATCATATTTAAAATTTGAAGACAAATTACCGAATTGATCAAAATTAAGATATTATTGACACCTAAAGGAATGTTGGAAAATGCAACCAAAGGAATGGTGATTATTTTAGATATATTATAACAGCCACAAATCAGATTTATGGTTGTAATCAACATAAATCAGTACTAGTTAGCATTCGGGAAGTTGAGTGACATAGCTATCGTAATTCCTGGTGGCAGCACTGCAGGCTGCGATCGGATTGGTCACTCAAGCCCATTTTTTGTAGCTTTATCACTCTGTTATCATCCATACAATGTAGCTGGACGGCGGCATTCCATGTGAGGCTGATCAGCAGCACATGGTCTATAAAAAAGACGAAACATAGAGCAGCCTATCGAGACTTCCGTACCCAAAAACATACGGTTATTTGCATTTTGCCCCCTTAACATTTTTATTTTTGAATATTTTTGCTTTTAACTTTTCAAATTGCAGAATAATCTCCAACTTTAATGATATTTTGCAAAAATATCCCTTTTGCATTCGTAGTAATTTTTTTTTACGATTCTTCCCTTTTATATGAAATATGCAATTTAGGCAAAAATATCGAAAGTAAAATTCATTAAGCTAATTTGACCCACTAGCTATTAAGATCAGATTAAACATAATTCACAAACATCCTTTAGTGTTTCTAATTATATTAAGTTGGGTCACAAAGTTTGATCATTTAAGGATATTTATTTAGTCAAATCTTCAATTTCGAAAGCTCATTTTCATGATTTGACTTACCGTCCATCAAAATTAAGCAGAGCACTCTCGCCATGTGAACATTTTGCCCAGGAACAAGGGATGGTGTGTCAACTTTGCACTGAATTAATAGCACATTCTATGTAGAAGAAGTTAGATGGATGAAGTTATGTAAATGAGACTGGTACAGGAATTCGCAGGTGACATTTATCAAGAGATGGACTTTTCTGCCTCATTCATTCTTGATGAGAACACGGTTTCCAAGCCCATCGCATCAAATGTCCCTTTTAGAAGACGCGGTTTCATGGTCCTTTCTTTTATATATTGCTTCTAAATTCTTTCACTGTTTCTTTCCCAACCAGCTTCTCCGCACCAACCTCAACTCTCGCAAGACTTGTTCAGCTTAATATTTAATTTAGTCCATCTGAATATTCACTTATTAACTATAAATACTGTACTAATTCCAAATTTTTAGATCATGAACAAGTATTGTTAAGCATTTAAAAAGCCTAAACTTATTATCCATGGCTAAACCCAAAAAAATTTAAACCACTATATTTTAGCTAAACTAAGGAAATTTTAGCGAAATCCAAGATAGTCATTGCATATTCTCAGACACTATATGCTGACTGACTTTTAGATCTAAATAATTAAATGTTTAATAAATTGTCAAAAAAAATAGAAAACAATAGTAGAGAGCTTAATTAGGGAAAATTTATAGTAGGTAGTTATTCAATTTTTAATATTTCAAGTATTTTTGTAGAACGAAGGTTGCAAATTTTTCATCAAAGTTTCATCTAATAAGGTTTTAACTTCCATGAAAGAAAGACAAATTTTTAAAATAGTTTTCCATATATAATGATTTGTATCCAATCGTTTCTAATTAATATGATGTTTATGATTAGTAAATAAATATTTATCAAAGAATTGATTGAATTTTAAGACAAATATCTTGCATGAGAGAGAAAACGCTTATATGAAGAAAATGGTGGAGAGGAAAACTATCCAAGAGGAGTTTATTCAGAGAGGGCTCCATTTAACTTCTCGACAAACGTAGTTAGTGAAGTGATTGATGGGATCGCAGCCATATCTATTTTTTATGGTTTGCAGGTTTCTTCAATTATTGAATTTGAGTGGATTGATTCCTCATTGAAGCTTCAAGGCATGAAGCAATAATCGAACTTCCAAGCCCAAGGATTGAGAGTCGGATTAGTTGATGGACAGCAAAATAAGCCATACAGATAATTTATTCATATTAAAAAAGTAAAAAAGAAAATTAAGCACATCAAGAGGGATAATTCGATGGGGTAAATTTGAAAGGCAATCGGGTTACCATATTGATAAAAAGTAAATAAATGGTGGAAAATACAACCATAGGGATGGCTGTCTTGTCAGATATTATAACAACATAGATGAAATGTATGGTTGTAATTACCAAGCCCATTTTTTGTAGCTTGATCAATCTGTTATTATCCATGCAATCTAACTGGATTGTGGCATTCCGTGTCAGGCTGACCAGCTAGCTGCTGCGTGCAGATTGCGAAGCCTTCCATATCTAGAGCATGAAATGATCCATGAAAACACATGGTCAGTAAAAAGACGAGACATGGAGCCGCCTATCTAGACTTCTTTACTGAAAAATACCGAAAACATAGGCCATGCAGCGGCACGAGAAATCTGCGCCCGATCCAAGTTAATTTCCTAAAACTCTCTCTCTCTCTAATACGCACGATTCATGGCTTCATCTAGAAGATGCAAAGAAATCTCTTCGTGGAAAGAATTTTTAGGGATACCGAGTAAGCTGAAAAGTATTGAACTCACTTTCTTAGGTCAATTTATGAAGATGATCAATGAAACCAACAGAGTAAGCTGAAAAGTATTAAACTCGCTTTCTTAGGTCAATTTATGAAGATGAACAAGAAAACCAAGAAAATAATTGTTTAGTTGGGCAGTCCAAGCTGCATAGCATAGCTGGTGATTGCTAATTGGGTATCCTATTGTACAACCGAATAAGCCAAATTTAATACTGAGTATTTCATCAATTAATATATAAGCAATTTGTAATACTGAAAACAGTACTTTGCTGATTTCCTAAGTTTCTAATTGACCTATGACAATCGATCCGGACGTATTATTATTTTTCACAGGCTTGAGTTAGCCATGCAGCGAAAACCAAGCAAAAGGATATCATAAGTGCATGAGGTCAAATTATTACGGCTATTTGTTTGTATTAGCCCCAGGTTGGAGCATTGCAATCAACAACCCAAAGTGCTTATGTTGACTGGCAAGCAATAAAATTCTAGGTTCTGGCCTTTATTATTTATATTTTTTTATATTTATAGAAAGGGCATCGGTTAAAATGGAGTAATTTATCATAGTAGAAGACTATTAGAGAATTAAGAAAAAAGTTGAAAAAAACTTGAATAAAGACTATCAAGAAGTGTATAATAAAACTTAGACTTAAGAATATAACTCAAGATTGAAAAAAATGACAAAAAATAATTTATATAGTTGACCTCATGTAGGTGAAAAACAGCTTTTGATAGTAATAATTATGCGTTAATCCAATAACAAAAAGAATAAGAAAACAAAATTATCTCAATTGTGTTGAAGTATTTAAGGGAAATGATTTCATGGCAATGGTATCATAAAAATTTTCATGCAAATCATTAATTTAGCATAAAAATAATACATATGTTAAATTTAATCAATTTTTTATACTTGATATTATAAAATTTAAAAAATTAATTCAATTAGACACTTAGATAAGTTGCAGACAAAAAGAAAATTTTAACATGGGCATATTAACTCACAAATGAGATGAATTTTGCACGTTACCTAGGTCTCAAATTGAGAATTTTTAGTCTTAAGAAAACTAGTGTTAATTGTAATGAATAGATTAAATTTAACATATACATCATTATCACCCCAAACTAGTTATATGCATTAAAATTTCTACAATAACATTACCTTGAAATTATATCTGCATATTGTATTCTTAAAAAAGAGAGAATATAATAAAAAGTAAAATTTAAGGGGACTTAAGGTGTGTTGGGTAATGGGAAAAAAATTAGAAATCTTGTTTTCTTATCCTTTCAATCACTTTTAATTCATATGAAATTTAATTATCTCAATAATCTTATGTTTTACTCATTCTGTTTATTCACTACTTATTTTTCATTCAAAAATGTTTATCTATTTTATTTTTATTTACTTTATTTTCAATCATTATACCCCATCTTGTCACATACATTTTTTCTCCTTTTGATTTACTTTTCAAAATTTTACTTTTTTCTCCTTTTTTCCGTCCTTTCCCTCCCATAGAAAGTGTTCTGTCAGCGTCAAGTCGTAGCAGTTGGTGTAGAGATTAATTCTCCAATCCTCTGGCTTTAGGGAATGAGGATGGCCCAGACATCCGATTTTTAAAAATCCATTAGAAATGTTCTTTAAGATGCACTATCACGGCAGTTGAGAAGGTAAGTGAATGCCAGTTTCTCATCGTTTCAATTGTGTTCATGATATCTGAACTGAACCAGCGCTTGCTGATTTGCTTGCGTAAATGCCCTTTTTATTGGAAGAAAATGGTGTCTTTCAAGGCTTTACTTGAGATTGCTTACAGCGATAGGCTTTTTGATAAGAAAATCTATGCTCAGCAATTTGCGAAAAAAAGTTAAATAAAATTTAATTGTTTATATCACGATATATTTATTTAACTTTTTTGAAAACTATTTCCAACTTCTTAAAAAGATAATCAATGGATGAGGTTTTTCTAGCTTCTGAAGAAACTATTTGATAGAAGGCTAATTTACAGAACATTTCTAAAAGCTAAAATCAATTTCTTATCCTGTACAGTGGCTTTAGAAATGATGGTTTCTTTAGGGTTGAAAGCTGGCCCACTCTAGTGTGTTCAATAATGGGTTTATTATTTCAGCCCACCAGCATGGTTTGTAACACGACAATAACCATTACTGTTTGTAGAATGGATCAAAGGAAAGTCAGACAGTATCTTCGACCATCAACACAGAAACCTGTGCGAGTATTTGGATCACAAAGAATAGGCTCCCACATATGCAATAGGTAATGTCTAGCCCAATTTATGTAAATATT